>OMNN01071751.1:15922-27111 GCA_900302755.1 Chromis chromis | reverse complement strand
GCCTGAAAACGATGTAAAACACATGCCAGGCCTGTTGGTGGCGCTGTGACGGCGTAACGGAAACTGGCGGCGGGACTTTAGGCATGCACAGAAATCTGTATATGATGTAAACATAGAACATGAAGTGGCGTCTTGTGCTTTCCATATTTGTTTGGTGAACACTGTGATAATGCAGAAGAAGTATATTTTGCTGTAATAGCGATAATAGGGTGACTAGCTTCAGCAGTACACATGCAACACTGTACGGCGCCATAGTTGTAGTCCTTTTCTGAGTTTGGCGCATGCGCATTTATCGAGAGGTGGAGCTATGACGCAAGCGTTTCAGGAAAGATGTGGATAGACTGTAACAATGAAGCCGCCAAAGCCTCGGTTTCAAATATTTCCACTCTGGGACCTAGTTTCAGAAATGATCATTTTCAGACCCCAAAACGCTTCATGTGGGTGAGACACGGGTTTGACGAACTATTTGTGCGTTTAGGCCTGGGTTTGTCTTTGTGTGGACGGGGCCTAAGGCCTCCACTACTAAATTTCATGAAACTTTGTGGGAGGGTTAGGAATGGTTGAAGAAAGAACTCTGGTGCAGATTTTTATCATTACAAGACAGGGATGTGGACTGAGTGCTCCTTTATTTATATTCTTAGACCCACTAAAAGCCCAAATTACAATGATAGCTGAGAAAAAAGTTATAGTTGTGTTACATAATTAATGCCTTTTTATTCTTGCAGTACACTAGTTTGCACCAACACACACTAAACACAGCTTCACACATTAACAGTGTGCTTATATTGTGGTTGTTCCAGGCAGCTCCTTTCTGTGTTTAATTTCAGTCAGACAAATGCTTGAAATGGAGACAACTGTCAACTTGTTTTGCTGCAGTCTCGTGCCCATAGAGCCGAAGTTATGATCATAATAATCATTTAATCATAGGCTACAGAGGCCCTCTGTGTAGCTGACACCTTTCAAATCTATACAAAGTAACTCTGAGGATTAAGCAGCCTCATTGATTGCTACACCTCCCGTCGGTACAGAGGTTCCAGGAAAGAAAAACGTTTTTTTCAAAATCACATTGTTGACATTTTTACCATAGTGTAAACGTGTGG
Source organism: Chromis chromis (assembly GCA_900302755.1). Lineage (NCBI taxonomy): Eukaryota > Metazoa > Chordata > Actinopteri > Pomacentridae > Chromis > Chromis chromis. The sequence goes on along the minus strand of OMNN01071751.1, from coordinate 26,011 downwards.
TGCTCACATTGCAAACAATTTAAAAACTAGAAGGCTGATATGTTAAAATCTCAACATAAGTTCTTTCTCTGGTCCCTGTTCAGGATGAAGGACAGGCTGAAGCACATGGAGAAGGACGATGGATGTATGATCTATGTGTGTTCATGAGGCTTTGTGGGTGAGGGAGGATCTGAGTGAGTCGCATTGTTTGGGTTCAAGAGCAGAGTTGAATAATTGGTCGGTGAGGTATTTGTCCTGCCCCTCCTCGTTTATAATTGAACATCTGTCAACACACTGCAACCAAAAAAATACCCCAACCTCTCACCTCTCAGCACAGAATGGAAGCTGAATTGTGCCTCGTCACATTGTACTGCATTTTTAGCATGGTGTAAAAATCCCATTGGAAATAATTGAAACAAACATGCTGGTCCCAGGACGAAATGCTGAATAGGAACCCTGAGGAGTACATGCAAAGTAGACAATATAGGATCTATATTGTGTATCGGCCAATGAGCGTCAACTTGTATACTTTACATCAAAAAGCATACGTCTGCTCACACATATGCCTGAACCTGATTTATTATTCCAAATGCTGGGAAACACACCCTCAAGCTGAAGTGCAACCTCATTAAAAGAACATGATGCAATTTGGATCAAATGTTGATAAGAAGCCACATTAGCCTGTCCATAAGGGACCCATCCGTAGTGATATCGTGTGCATTGTGCCGGGCATGCTATGTACTCCCAGCTGTGCAACCACATCAATTGAGGGGCAATTCAGCCTTTCCTGCAGGACGATTTAATCCTCATTTTTCAGGGAGAGTAGAGTGCTTCCTCCTGCAAAATCTAATAAGCTGTGTACTGCTCCAAGAACTACCCCACTGCAGCAGCAAGCTTAGATATAAGTCCAAATAACGATCAAAGGCCAAACTTGCTTCCAGGCAAAAGAGAGGAGAGAGGCACTGGAGCTTACCCTCTGGCTGTCTGCGTCCACATGTTTATTGCACCAGTGTGATCATATGTCTTTCCCCACTATTACAAGTATGTGTTTAATTGCTTAGAAACAGACTCAAGATTCATGTTTTTCAAGTTTTGGGTGTTGGAAAAAATAATTTCCACATGTTAAAAAGCTAAACGTTACTACTCCTCTTCTGCTCTCTTCATCCACTCACTGCAGTTTTTTCTCACTGGGCTGGAGCTCCGATTATGTCACACATCTCCAGGCACCCCCCCGTCTATGCCTTCTCACCCCCCTACCTCTTTCTCTCCTCTCTCATTATCGCTCTCTTGTGTCTTGGCCTGGACTTGTTCTCACTGTTTTAGTATCGATTGGAGGCTCCCTCTTGGGTGCGGGCCTGCCTGTGTCTGATCTAACGGAACTGAGATTTGTTCACATTTTTCTTTGCATCCCTGACGGGGTTTTTTTTTTTTTTCAAAATGTCTCAGCACCTGATGTGGAGTTTCCTTTATAAGAGCCCAGAGCCATCTGCTAACTTTCAATTAGACACAAAATGCATGCCATTTCCTTCAACTGGCTTGTGTGTGCCAATGTATGTGTGGAGGGAGTGCTGTAAAGTGTGAAACTGTGTATAGATTCCTTTAAATGTAAGAGAGCTAATTGCAGTATTCCACAGCCTACAGCTCTGCACATGTGTGTATTAGGGTTGACTATGTTAACGATCCCTAAACGCAAATCATACTGACCAACAGGATTAATTGGTGCAAACTTCCATCAGTACACTATCAGTTGCCCAGTTTTTTCCTTACTATTTGAGTTCTGTATGTTTGGCCTGGTTTGCAAACCACTGTATGCTCCTCAGATTTGTTTGTGATGATAAAAGGATTCAAGTCATATTGTAAACAAATTTCAACGCAGTAGCTAGACTCGGGTAATCTCAGTTTTTCATGCAGAGCAGCCATGGACTGTGTGTAATACATGTCAAGTGAAAAGAGGAGTAGACTTTTTGAACCATCAGCAGCAGACTATGAACTATCAAACTAAAAAAAAATACCTTAGAACAAATGCAACTGGATCTCCTGCTGTGGTTACTTGCCTAAGACTGTGTAGCCTCCAAAACAGCTATGACCCATCAGGACATGGACACAGGGCCTCTAGTGTTTGGCACCAGGATGTTGGATCTATTGGGGTCCTGATGGGTTGTAGTATGGGGCCTGTGTGGATGAGGCTTTTTCCCACATACCCCACTAACGCCCAGTCACATTGGAATCTTGTAAGATCAGAGCCCAGGTCAACACCTTGGGCTCTTTGTTGTGTTCCTTGAGTCATCCCTGAGCAGTTGTTGCGATGTGGTGGAGCGCATTATCCTGCTGGAGGAAGCCTCTGTTCAGCTACAATGTCCAAGTGAGTGATACTTGTCAAAGCAACATCTATATGAGTGCCAGGACCTACGTTTTTTTTTAGTAAAACATTGCATTGCAACGAGATGATAAATGTTATTCACTTCACGTGTCAGTGGTTTTAATGTTGTGGCTGATAAGAGTACTTAAGTCTTAATAAACAGACAAAAACAAGATAAGAAAAGTAATATTCAGAGAGAGAGGGGAGGGGCATTGTTGTTACAGCTGGATGTATGAGAGGGGGAGTGTGCGTTTGTACAGTCGGTGGTGTGTAGTTTTTGCAACTTAATGTTTTGGTTCTTGTGTTGTGAGCACTGTTATGTGGACAGTAAGGAGCAGTTACTAAAATCTCTAAATTTCTTATCTGTCCAATTTCAGGGCCATGATTTATTTCCACAAATTCTGTTTTAGGTTAGGTGTGATCAGAGGCGTGGTTGAGCCCACTGAATTTGAGGGTGCCGGTGCCCCCCTAAAATTTTTTTTGATTGAAATTAATTTTATTTTTAAAAATCTTTTCAGATAAAGTGTCTTAACTGGCTTTAATAATGATATTTAAAGACCAAAGTCACATTTGTTTATGTTTATATGCATTTCTGTGTTTGAGTGGTGCAGACAACCCCCCTTCTCTATTTGAGCTATTTGGGTTCTTCCAAGTGGAGAGCTGTGTAGTAACAGCAGAGCTCACAGAGCTGCTCAGCACCGGCTGTGGAAGTGGTGTGGGATCAGTGTTAACTGCAGTGTTCATCTCAAGGTGAAGTATGGATACCCGTTCTCAGCTTATGCCAGTGTAACTTTAATACATTAAATACTAAGAGATTCAGAATTCCATTTAAAATTATTGTAGCATCAATGGTTAATACATGTCAACCCTTCCGGATGCCAACATGCCAGTGTATTAGATATCAGTATATTAAGAAAAATTCAACAAAAAGCAAAACTCGGATGCGTCACTGTACTGGAAAAAAAATGGAGAATATGCACACTGCCCAAACTGTATGTGAGACATTGAGGTGACAGCGTTCGGCATGTATGATGCAATGATACATTTAAAATCAAAACTGCACCAGAAGACTGCACACCAGACCGGGAGTCAGCCACAGACTATGATGTTTGCATGACCCCAATCTAAAGTCCCAACATATGTGGTAAGAGCAGAAGACATGCTTTGCAGCTTCATAGCACAAGACGATCTGCTGATGGTTGTAGCGCCAACGTTGTCAATCTTTCAATCTTTATCTTTATTTCAGACTCTTAGTCCATATAAAAAACACACACAAACAACGACAATACAATATTATAATCCATATAAGCACTGCCTCCAGTGCCTCCAAAGTCCAGATGTGTACCTGACACTGCTTTCCTTAGGTCTGATTAAAACCTTTATAAGTTCATTGTTGGACCGCTCCAGTCTGTTTATAAATTGAAACACAACATTTCTAATAACAGCTGGTTAGCAGCGAGCTAACCAGCTGTTAGCTCTGATATGTAAGCCTTTTACATTGTGTGCATGAACAGTATTTTTTTATATCTGGCTTTGTCCCTTACATCCTAATCAATAAAGGATTTTAAATTAGTGAATGAATAACTGGACTCCTCCAACAGTCTAATTTATGGTGCAAGTAAATTTGTGGGATAATGATGACAATGCCACTGGCTTGTGAAACAGTGTCGCTGTAAAGCATTTGCATGACACTCCTGGTTATGACAATCGATAATTTAGCAGAAGTATGGTTACAAGAAAGACTCAAGTGCTCTGATTTGATAGATAAATATATGACATGAACACTTTAAGCATTCATTAATGCTTCATTAAGTCATGTGTGTTTCAGCTGACAGTGTTTATGGATTTGGAGGAGGATTACCAGGTTTTGTTAACAAGCAAAGCCCCATTATTTAAGAAAAAAAAAAAGTCAATTTGCTTTAAGTACTTTGTACAGATACCCTGATTCATACACAGATTAATGCACAGCATCTCCTCAATCACAGCACTCTTGAAAAAAATTAAAGGCTGGGGAGAAAATGCTTAACAGCAGCTCCGGATGCACATCATTAAAAATGTAAAGCCGTTGTGAGATGATTGTATTCGCTCACAACAAGACAGGACATTGACACATGTTTTGCATTAAGAGAAGAAACAACCGTGAGGCTCTTTTGAGAAGATGCACTCTGAATGGATGCCTGTAATGCTTTTTAAAAACAGGACGTACACGTTTTTTGGAGAGTCGAGTAATGGAGAGAAAGAAGAATAAGGTTACTGTCTGAAAAATCAATACCTTCCTTTCAGATGTATTCTAGTCTTTTGGAAATGAGATGATGGATTTGGTCCAATTTTTATGTCAACTTTCTGTATCATTAATGTTGCTATACTAAGAATGTTTAAAAAAAAATTGGATGAAACTGCCTATTTTGATGGCTGGATGATAATATGCCATTCTCCAAGGTCTTTGAGCTGTCATGTCATGCTGCTTCTCTGCTGTGCTTGACAGGACTGTGAAGTTTCAAACTGCAAGAGATATTTACTGTGTATTCTTAGGAGTAAAGTAACTTCTGTGTGGAGCTAAACTGTCAATTCTTTGTTCACCTGTTGTCTTTTTTAGACGTGGCTCAGATACACACTGAAATGACGCTGGACTTTGAGCTTTGACTGCTTCTTGGCACCCAGAATCCATTTCACACAGTGAAAGTTGACGTGTGTCTCCAACTATTGTCTTCATTCACACTACTTTTTTGAACGTCTCTCTTCAAAAAGATAAATGGGACTTCCTGCCAAAAGAAAATAACAATGTTTAGAATATGCATTGAAGAGCTATAATATTGCAAATTGTATTGCAACAAAAAAAGTGAAAAGAAGGAAACATAACAAATAAGGCCTTAAAGGAGAAAAAGAATGATACTGTTGATATGTAGCGGCAATGATCTTGATAATCATGCAGTAGTTCAGTTACTTGTAGTTAAACAACTATTTAAAGTTGCTCTTTCCATTTCTTTTTTAATTTTTACATTTGATAGCATGTATAAGATGCCACTGTTTTTGGTCATTTTATGCCTTTATTATTAGAGAGGACAGGACAGTGGATGGAGTTAGAAATGGGAGCGAATGGGGAAGGACATGCAGTAAATGGCCGTGGTCGGACTCGACCCCGGCACAGCTGCTGCACCTCTGCACGTGGGTCACGCGACATAACCTCTAGGCTATCGGGACGCCCCAAGATGCCACTTTTAATGATGAACGCACAGTGAATTATTATCAACCCTGCTGTCCTCTTTATCTCAGTAGAGATTTTAATGGCTTCCAGCTCATTGTTTTGGTTTTGTGGTTCAGTCTCACTGCTCTCAACAGTGCGGATTACAGAAACAGCAGACAGCTGTTTTTTTAGAAAAAAAAAAAAAATTTAATTTCTCCTAAGATAATGTCAGCATTAGGTTTACAGCCTTTTTTGCTGACCATAGGCTGTCAAGAACATGAATGCAGCTTTAAATTTAAACAACAACAAATCTTTTGTAAGAACTCATCAGGTCAGATGGGTCACAGTTGGGCCTAGTCCACTTATACAAAAGTACTGAAAATAAAACTCTGCATGCCAAATCCTGCCTCAATGTGGTGAAAAACCAACTGTTTATACATAAACATGTGAAACTAGAAAGCAGCTCATGTCCACCTATTAGGGCTGTTCCAAATAGCAATTTCTGTGCTCCGGATATTCGGGTCCAATTAATGACGAATATCCAAATATTATAAAATTATTATCCGGATACCTCCACAACGTCAGATATTCGGGTCCAGCCCTCCCACCCATATAGTGATTTCCACAAAAAAAATCCAGATCCTGGATCCAGATGGTAATCCAGAACATCACCAAAATGTTATCATCTGTTCCTTGTCCCATTATCAACATTTCCTGAAATGAATTTCATGAAAATCCGTTCATAACTTTTCAAGTTATCTTCCTAACAGACAGAAAAACAGACAGACTGCCAAGCAGAGGTTATGTTTTTGCTGGCATTTGTCTGAGGTAAATATCCTGTTAGTCAAGGAGGAGACCATGGACAGATTTCCTAACACGCTACTTGCTTGGTTACCCAGTTTGGATGGATGGACAGCCAACAATATGAAGAGTCCAGGTGGTTCAAAATGTCTTCCATCTCCTAAATACTGAGACCATTGTGCTCCTGGGAACACTTACAGCTCTACAAATGGTTTTATACCCCTCACCATGATCTGTTCCTCTTTAGGCTTTATATCTTTGTTTTTGTACTGACATGCAATGCTAATTGTGAGTCCTTATATACACAGGAGTTAAACTCTTTTCAATCAATTCAGATTGCCGCAGAGCGTCCAAATGTACACTCAGATTTTTTTTTAAAACAGATGCTTTTGTTCTTTCAGTCTCAAAAAACAAACAAACAAACAAAAAAACACACAAATGAAATGTTGTCAACATCGTGCCAAAACAGCAGGTGGCAATATAACCCTAATGCCAAAACCATGTTGACCAATCAGAAGCCTGAAAAAAATGTATTACTGGTTCCAGTACCAACAACTGTGGATCGAGGAAGAGGGAGATCATATGTTTTGACTGATTCTACCATCTCTTATCCTTAATATGGTGGAAGAGTAACTGTGCATTGATGCGTGAACATGTAACAAGTCCTGTTAATGTAGTTAGCATGAGCGCTATTCTTGCCATTGTTCATCATTGCACAAAATTGCCTCATGTTAACAAAGAAGATACAGGCTTAAAACACTTTATCTGTCTACAGGTCAATATTGCAAAAAGGAGTTTCTGAATATCTGGAAGGTAGCTCAGTCTTCAATGACATAAAACAGTGTTTGCATGTGGACAAAAGGCCTTAAAGCATAGAAAAAGCTACATTATAAATAATATCCATGCACGTGTGGAGAGGGCCTGCGTGTGAGCCTAAATAAATGATTGGAAAAACATAACAAGTTCAGATGTTTGCTTAGACAGCTATGAGGGCTCACTGGCCAGCTGGAAATATTGCTAATCATATTCTGTCTTTCTAAACACCAATAGCAGACTTCAATATGAGCAATCTTGTAAAATGAATCTTCAGATGTGAAACACTGAGGCTGAAAGTACAGACAGAAGTGCTTGACATTGCCTTCTAGCAACCAAAAGTTTATGCTTTGATTTGAAATGTGGGCAGACACTAACTTTGGAAACAAGGGTCTGCAGCAGCAATCCAATTGTCTGCAATATTTCAGTCAATGCAAAAGCACAGAGGCTGCAAATAAGTTTGAATTTTCTCTATCTCCGATTTAGTGCTCTATTTGCCACAAATAATAAATTTTTGGACCGAGTGATGGGTAACAGTTATTTGACATTTAATTATACAGCAGCCGAGTGTTGCGGCGAAGTAGGACATATTGTCAATCAAAGTGAAAGGGGGCTTGAAGTCTGGGAGAGGGAGAGAGGATAAATTGGGGCAAGCTTGGCCACAAAGACGAGACGTCAGTCAGTGGCCTCATTTGTGCTCCACAGCTCACACCTGCCACCCCTTGTGACATGTCTCTCTCACACACACACACACACACACACATGCTGGCGTACACATCAGTCGGAAATCAACGTACACACGTACTCGAAGACAAATGTGCTCGAGTCCAAGTCCTCGGATGCACACAAACACACAGATGCAGCCGCTTCTTTTCCGAACTCCAGCTGGAGGGCCGTGCCGCACTTTGTTGAACTCCCTTGACACCAGCAGTCAGCCGTCGGGTATCTCCTATCATACAACCCCCCCTCGAGCTCATCCTCCACCCACTCTCCTCTCCGTCTCCCTTTCTTCTCTTGTTTTCTGCCTGTCAGTGAAACAGATGTGCGCTCAGAACTACACAGGCACCGACGCCCTTGTCTTTTTGAAGTTGCTGAAGATATCCAAATGCATAGAGGGATTCTAAGACAATGAGGCAGGCGCGTGTTCAGATGTTATCAGTTATTTGCCAACTGGTCGTTGCCAAAGCAGATAATAGCCTCCTTTAACAGCTCTACCTCGTCGAAGGCTTTATTAACACGCCAAATAGCCGTCGCACAAAAACCATTAGCGTGCGCACGGAGACTGCAGAGCAACTAAAAAGAAAACATCCACATTTCTTCAATACAAGCTATCAGACTGTTCTCCCCACCAAAATAACTTGTTTTGCCAAGCAGGCTGTGGCATTCAATTCTCTTTCCTGCATCGCTTAAGGCAGGAAGAACCCTTGGAATACATGATTTATTATTCTGTTTTGCACTGATTCACTGCATCCATTGACATTCATGCATAATGGACGCGGATGTGAAATCAGTACTCTGGAGAGACGAGAAGAAGTCTACCATTGTTGGAGGGGGTTTTTTTTTGTTTTTTGGGGAGGGGCTGAGGCAAGCCTTTAAAGCAAACCGTGCACAGACCCGGGGGCTGGGCCTGCGGGGGTTCTGGTCGTCCTGGGGTTTCAAGGCAGTTTCCATGACAAACAACAGCTGGATCCATCACTCCGGATTGATTGCAGCATTGATTAAACCGTATCTGTACTGTACATTTACAGTGACAATGTTTTTTTCAGTCTTTTGAAACATATTAAGTGTTGATTGTGTTTGTGATAACATCATACTACCATATCCACATAATTCCACATGATTGCTAACTGATTCTCCTTTTGTCAGCAGTGTTGTGCATCTCTCCTATTATGGCTTCTCCCTGAATGTGGTCACTGGAGATTCTATCTATGCAAGGTGTCTCTATGGCCAACAGTGTTACCATATGCACATCTGCTTTGAGGCATTTTTGTTGTTTTGAATTCTATGAATGATTGATTGATTTGCATATATCCTGCAGCTGCAGTTATTCAAGTTTTGCCAAAAAATATGGATGTGGGTACAGTATGTTCAAGCAAACTGCTGCATATTTACAAGTTATCAAACTCTTCCTGGAGACAGGTTTCTGTTTCAGATACAAAGGGGCCAGTTAAGCTGTCATCTAGCTTTATTTCTCCTCAGGGGATTTAGAGCAGAAAACTTCAGGCCAAAAATGAGGCTTACTATATGTTGAAATTCAGCCTGCCTCATGGTTTGGGTTAAGTCAAAAGCCTTTTTGTCTTGCATCTGCATCTGGGAAATATATGTGCTCTTTTATTTCCCAGTAAGTAAAAAGCTCCTAGAACTTTAAATTTAGGGTCCATGCTCCTCAGAGTATGTTGCAACTGCATGTGCATGGACAATAGGGATGGGAATTGATAAGATTTTTACGATTCCGATTCCATTTTCGATTCTGCTTAACGATTCGGTTCTTTATCGGTTCTCTTATCGGTTCTCATTTGGAAAAAAGGAGAACAAAGGACGTGCTAACGTTGCTGCTGGGTTGACATTCACTCCGGAACGTATCGAAAATGCGACATTCATTCCAAGTTATTGCTGTGTGTGCAAATGTTTCTGCATATCTGTATTATTTCCTCCCTTTGATGAAAGATCCACTTTGCAAGTATTGCAAGTTGCCCTGTTGTCATCCTTTCTCGTGAAATGTAACCAAACTTTCGAGCGTTTGTGCCGCTTGGGCGCCATGTTTCCTGCTGGCTGCACTGGTGAATGATGTCGCCACACACGTTGCGTAGCTTGCGTAAGCTATGCAACGTGTGTGGTGACATCATTCGCGCCCACTGGAATTGATAAGGGAATCGTTTGCAAAATTGGCAAACGATTCCATGGAATTGAAACACTGGGAACCGATTCTCAACAAGAATTGGTTTTCGATTCC
>OMNN01071751.1:1003-15902 GCA_900302755.1 Chromis chromis | reverse complement strand
CCGTTAATTGACACATTAACAGGGCTTTAATTTTTCAGTTAATGTGAAAATTGAGGAATATTTAGCTGTTTGGTGCATTTTAAGAGGTTGTTATTCAGAAAAACTCCACTAATTCAGACCAAATTTGGGTTGAGCATAGGGATGGGAATTGATAAGATTTTTATGATTCCGATTCCATTTTCGATTCTGCTTGCCGATTCAGTTCTTTATCGATTCTCTTATCGGTTCTCAATTGGAAAAAAGGAGAACAAAGGACGTGCTAACGTTGCTGCTGGGTTGACATTCACTCCGGAACGGATCGAAAACGCGACATTCATTCCAAGTTATTGCTGTGTGTGCAAATGTTTCTGCATATCTGTATTATTTCCTCCCTTTGATGAAAGATCCACTTTGCAAGTATTGCAAGTTGCCCTGTTGTCATCCTTTCTCGTGAAATGTAACCAAACTTTCGAGCGTTTGTGCCGCTTGGGCGCCATGTTTCCTGCTGGCTGCACTGGTGAATGATGTCGCCACACACGTTGCGTAGCTTGCGTAAGCGATAAATTGAAAGTAGTCACATCACTGTTGGGCAAGATGAATTAATGTGGTTCAGCTCCATGCCGCTTACTCAGCACTGAAAGTGAATGCAGCCATTGTTAATGTTAGTGACACAATCTGCTGAGTATAAGGTCTATTTAATGGAAGTTTGATATAAAAAATTTTTTAAAAAGTCATCCTGAAACATGAAGAGACTCCTCTTCATATCTTTTGTACTTTTCTTGGGTTCGATGTCTGTTAACCTTCACCATCGACTCTTCAACTCCATTTACTTAAACAGAAAACCATGTGGGTTGTGTACCACACATGATTACTAGGCGTACATGGCTGTTTGTACTGCGCTAGAACAAATTGTCAGTGAATGACTCACTTATATGGGCATTAGAGACCTTTGCTTTTTTATTGACTGGTTTGTTTTAGAGGGAGTCCTGGCTCAGACTCGCTGTATAACCTCAAATAAGGGAACAGGAGGAGCTCGGACGTCACTCACTTTGTGTCCTATAGTTGCCCTCTGGTTATTTTCACATTCAAGCCCAGACAACCTCCTCCGGGACCACAACAACAGCACATGTAGAGACATAAACGCTCATACCTCTCGCCATGTGTGACGACTGCTAACTCCTTCAACCTTTCTCCCGCCGCTGAAATGAAATGCCAGCAGTCCCCTTTCACTCTGTTATTCCAGAGACCAAAGAGTCCTCTGAGGCGTTCCTGAGCAGATTAGTTCTGCTATGCCAGTCTCTGCAGGCGTTTTATAAATTAAACTCTATAAATTCGCCTAGAGCTCATGTGATGAGCAAATAACTTCATATTTTCATTCAATTTAGTTGTTGCTATAAGTAACTACTTCCGTGCACATGTAAACATGACTTTACATGAGCAATGGGGAGACAAACACAAGTGCAATCAAATTTGACTCCCTTGTTTTTCCCTGAGGTAGAAATGCATTTTTTATGTGTTGTTTATCTTGAAACTGCATCAACCTTGTGTCTGTGGTTACATCAGTAAAACCACTAAATGGAAAATAGTCTGCACTTATATAGCACCTTTCTACCTTAGTGGTACTCAAAGTGCTTCACAATGTGTTTCGCATTCACCCATTCACACACACACATTCACACACCAATGGCAACAGACTTCCATGCAAGGTTCCTGCCTGCCATTGGGAGCACCTTCAGGTTCAGTGTCTTGCCCAAGGACACTTCTGCATGCGGATGGGCTGGGGATCGAACCGCCAACCTTGATATAAGTGGACAACCTGCTTTATCACCTGAGACACAGCTGCCCACTACAGGTGTTCCAAAAGTAAACAGCAAGTGCATGAAATCTACAGTTTAGAATAAGCATTGCTGATATTCTCATGCATCTCCGGAGAAGTGTTGTTTTTCTTACTACTGTTACTATAATTTTGGCAGTGATAAGAAACTTGTCTCTGGTTTTCGGCTAGAGTCTGCAGTTCTTTGAGGAGCAGCCCACAAAACAGTTGAGGCAAGAGATCAGGAATTGTAATGGAAACATAATCCAAACTGGCTCAACATTTCATTGTGATTCCAAATGACGACACGATACCGAGAAATCACAACAGAAATATAAATAAATCTACTATTTTAAAAGCGATGTGTCACGGTGCCGCCGCCAAACCCAGAGCTGCAGATTCAGACAGTTATAGTGAAGCCTATAAAATTATCACCCATTATAACCATTAAAACTAATCAGGAGCAGATGCAGAAATCCACATCAAGGCTTGTTCCCTCTGTATGGGTCCGTGTTGATTTTCAAGTCTGTGCATCGGTCTCTTAACTCATCCGAGCGTTTGACATCCAGAGAAGATGAATTCCAGGAAAAGTTACACAAATAATGGGAGCTGTTTGTTCTGTCCTTGGAGTCCCACATGTGGGACGCAGCATTCCTCGGCTGTTTCAGGGACGTCAGTGAAATCTTTTGACTGCCTAAAAGATATATAACAAAGATAACTTTAAACCACAGAGTAAAACTGGGTCTTTTTCAGTTCAGATCAGGTCAGTCCATGGTCACCTAAAACAAGCTACTAGGATCAGCAATAAAGGGAGTTAATTCCCCCATCTGTGATCAAGATGGAAGCAGATGGTTTCAGCTTTGGTTTGATCATTTGTTTCCTCCTGCTGTTTCTGTCTGCAGATCAGTGAACAAACTCAAATTTACGAGAAAACTTCTGTGATTTTCTCTGTGTTCTAGCATGACGAGGGCTCTAACTGCGGGAACCTGGGCTCCAGTGGAGGCAAAGGCAGGTACCTGATGTTTCCTCACGCCACGGATGAGGTGCGAGAAAACAACGACAAATTCTCGCCGTGCAGCATCGAACACATCGGCAAGATCCTGAAGCTGAAGAAGGACGACTGCTTCGTGGGTGAGGAAGCGGACCGCGTCCACCTGCAGGTCGTCTGCAGAGTTTGGGCCAAAGTTTACACTGTGCATTAGTCACTAAATAATCTGCATGTCTGTGTATTTGGGTCAGTCAGCGATCAGCCCATCTGTGGAAACCAGATTGTGGAGGAAGGTGAGGAGTGTGATGTCGGTCACAACGACAAAGATCCCTGCTGCTACAGCCCTAAAGAGCCTGTAGGAGTCCAATGTCGCCTCAAGCCTGGTAAAGTCTGCAGGTACAAACATATACACACCATTATAGTGTGCATTAAATATGTTTTTTTTGTTTTGTTTAGTGCATCTGAATTCAGAATTGCCCTGGTGTCATTATTGGGTTGGAAACCATTTCTCTCTTTAATCATTTTTAATTGAAATGGTGCACCACATTGTTATCAGCTTTTCATCTAAACTATTTAGTTTTCGATTTCATCTTCTAGGTGTGGCTTTTTGTTGTTTATGTGCAGTTTTAATGTGTATCTGACTTCTTTCCTCTTGTCCGTCCATCAGTCCGAGTCAAGGCCTGTGTTGTGGTCAGGGCTGTGAGTTTAAGCCGGCCGGTCAGATGTGCGACGAGGAGACGGACTGTCAGAAAGAAAGTGTGTGTTCAGGCCTCTCCCCATTTTGCCCCGAGCCAAACGCCAAGGAAAACCTCACCGTCTGCAGTCAGGGCACGCGTGTCTGCCTGAACGGGGTGAGGCCGACACTTCCACCACACCACAGTGTGACTCAACATGCTTCAACGCCGTTACCCAACAATCAACGTTTGCAAGTGTGCAGCAATGTTGCAAAGCTGGAAAAAAGAATTAGAAAAACATTCTTGACCTATAAAACAGCAGTAGAGTCTCAGCATGAGGTTCATCTAGTTTCCCCAAAGCTCTGTGGGGATACGATCAATGCTAAAGGTAACATTAGCCATGCTGCTATTGTGGTAAAACTGTCATCTAGTACAGCAATCTAATGGATCTTAAGTTACTCAGATGCTAGGATGCTAGGAGAGCATGAAGACTCTTGTGTTCACTTGTGCAGCCAACATCAAAACATTTGGTGCGTTTTGCTTGAGGCTCAGACTTTTTAGAATTAGCAGAAGCAGCTCTAGGAATGGTAGAAGTAAACATCTTCATATCTTAACTACTTTTATTTCACACCTCCAAGTATATAACAACCACAAAACACAATTCAAATGGATTTTTACTATATGGGGCCTTCAAACCTTTGATACCAGCAAACATTTGAGCCTGTTTACCATGTGTTAGCACATACGCTAACACATTAACACTACATAGTTACTTTAGGTCACAACTAACCAACATTGCTTTATTTTCCATTCATTTTAAGTCAATATAAAAACCAATTAACAAACTCTTGAAACAAAACGGCATGTCATTATATTTAAATTTTTTCAAAGTCTAATTATTGCAGTGACAAAACTCAGTCAAAAGTTCATTAAAGGATGATGCATTATCAATATCAGTGGTGACTTGTTGAATCTGGAGCAACAAGCAAGTTTCAAGAATCTGCGAATAGATCTTCATACTGCACAGAAAGTAATGGAAGGACAGTTAACAGTGGGAAAAATATCTAAAGCATGACAAAACAACAGCATGCATGTGTACTCCAGGGTGTGTCAGTACAGTGTGGAATCACAGGTAGGTGTGATGCAATAGAGAACACTTCTAAACACATCCAAATACCTCTATAAGTGATGCTGGGTGGGAAACGAACACCCTGTTGCACGTGTGATTAGAATAATGGGTTCAGCCGTTTCTAAATGATCTTAAAGCTGAAATAATGTGCCATGTCAAGGGATTCTTGTTTTCGTGTCGGCTGCATGAATTTATATCACTGTCCTGCAGCGTTAAATGCAGATGTTACACTTTCCTCTGAGCAGGAGAGCAAAGAAATTCATTCCAGCTGTGAATGCTGCTCCATCATACATTCTGGATATGTTCCTCTCCAGATGTGTTAATTGAGGTGACCTGATCTAGAAACATGAAATATAATAAATAGATAAAGCTTTTAGGGGGAATGTTAAAATCCAAGAAAAATTATCCAAAAATAAAAAGCAGAGTTTTGGTTGTAACTGACTCTCACAGTTTCCTTCGCTGGATGCACTGAACAGAAAACAGGAAATGGACTCTATCCAAATAAGTAGATTCAGTTCTTCGAAACATGTCAAACTCAAAATGTATCTCTTCCTTTGAAAAACATAAAAAGGAAACGTGTATGATGCAGATTACACACACAATAAGCTAAAGATTACACGGTCCAAATTCCTGAAAAGTCTCAGGAAATGACAAGAAATTATATGATTAGTCAAACATTTGCACCACAAACCTTTTTTTCCTACATGTCAAAAAAAAGATGTTAAAAATCATTTAAATCCTTTTTTTTTTTTTACATCATTTTAGCAAGTGCATCGAAGGTATCCAACTTTTTCAACTTGACATGAGGATCTGGTGGTTTTGAAACTAAAAAAGGTTTATTGGTTGTGATTTGAGCAGGTTTAAATTAGTACCAGTACATTGTCAATTCATTCAAACCTGTACATTATGAATATTTTGTACATTTCAAACACTCAATATAAATACTTTCTACATGTACAAGAATCTCTGCAATATTAGCATTTTCTACTCAAATCTGCACATGATCAATAGAAACTGTAATTCCAGTGTTTTTAATATCAGTATTTTCAACTTGTTACGTTTCCTCCTCCCAGAACGCACCACAAGATAGTAAATGGGGAAACTAACAAAAACTGCACACTCAAAATGGGGTTAAAAACAGGTCTTCTAGAAGTTGATAGTGAGATTTATCCACCCACTGAATCTATCAAAAGGATGGAACAACTAAAAATTATGACCCAAAACACAACTTATGTGGGAGTCACTAGTTTTGGAAGGGGTTGTTGGAAACACTCAAACTCAGTATTCCCAAAGAAAGTCAGCTGATGGCGCTGAACCTTCTGAGCCACACTCCCCAACTGAACTTAGAATCAAAACCCTCTTTATGTAGTCTCCCAGCCAGACTGATTACCAACAGCCCACAGCTGAGCTCTACTTCACGGGTGCAGCAGATCTACCTGATGAGCAGGGTGAGCTGTGACCTGGTTTTTGTTCAAGAGAGAAAAAACAAACAACTTTTCGTATCAATCCATAACAAACTCAAGGAAGATTTTATGTTTTTCTCCATATGGAATAAGCCTGTGCAATATCATTATTTTACGCATTCAGAGGAACCTGTGCAACATTGACACAACTTATGTTTATTTCTTGTATTTTTTATTTTTCTACTGATGTTTCCTGTGTTTTTCACATTACTCCCTTTGCAGCTGTAAATCTGCAAATGTCCCCACTGTGGAATTAATAAAGGATTATTTTATCTTAAATGGCATTACATGCAGAAACTCCAGCTAAAGGTACCAACTACCTTCAGATGCAGTCGATGCTAAAGTATCAGCTAAGTGATGCCGTTTAGATTAAACAATATAAACCTCAAGGTTTATCCTGTTCTTGTTCAGCTCCTCTCTTACTTTTGCATCCCTTTGTTCTCCCCCAAGCTCACCTATTTCTAATGAAGTCTTTTTCTTAATTGCAGGTCTGTTCTGAGTCTGCGTGTGTGAAGCATTACCTGCAGCAGTGCGACTGTCCAGGAGACTCCCTGAAGGAGAAATGCCACATGTGCTGCCAGCAGCCTGGTAACCACAGCTCCATGTGTCCTGCACTACTGAGGAATGTGTTTACACTCTGAGCCCCGACATGTCAGCCTGTGTCAATTTGTACTGAGGTCTATATCAGTGTTTTCCATGAGACAATCTAATGGGCTTTGTTTGCAACAAACATGATTTACAATCAGCACTGGATGTTTTGGTCAGTGCTAAAGACGATGTAACATGGCAGTTGAAGCCACTCAAACTTTAACTCCTTATAGTCAAGTTTCATGAGGGGGATACCAACATAATTACATATACATACTGATCTGCCACAACATTAAAACTACTGACAGGTGAAGTCAATAACATTGGTTAGTTTGTTGCAAATTAGGCAGCAAGTGAACAGTCAGTTCTTGAGCTTGAGGTGTTGGAAACAAGAAAAATACACAAATATAAGAGTCTAAGAGATTCTGACAAAGACCAAATTGTGACAGTTAGGTTATTGGGTTAGAGCATCTCTAAAACAACAGGTCTCGTATAGTGATAGTGTTCCTGGTCTGGAGTGGTTACCTAAAGTGGTCCAAGGAAGGACAACCAGTAAACCAGTGACAGGGTCATGGGCGCGCAAGGCCAATTGATCTGTGTGGGGAGCAAAGGCTGGCCTGGTTGAGGGGACAGAAAAGCTACTGTAGCACAAAATGCAGAAAAAGTCATTGCTGGCTATGACAGAAAGATGTCAGAAGACACAGAATTTTGCAGAGTCCCAATGCTGATCCTTGTCCACTACCAAACGTGCCAACTGTTGGCACTGGAGCGGTGGTTTGTATCTACCAAAAGTCATCCAAGGCTGGACAATCAGTGAACTGTGTGTGGAGCAAAGGTAGGTTTGGTTGATCGGACACAAGCGCAACTGTAGCACAAATTGCAGAAAAAGTTATTGCTGGCTACAACAGGGAGGCACACAGAAGATTGCAGTTTGCTACATGTGAGGCTACATAGCTACAGACTGATCCCTTTGTTGCTTTAGCTAGATCTTGGAGCAATGGAAGAACATGGATTGTTCTGATGAATCATGGTTTCTTTTACATCATGTGGACAGCTAAGTGCGTTGTTCATCTTTGGAAGAGATGGCAGCAGGATGCACTTTGGGAAGAAGGCGAGCTGATGGAGGCAGTTAGATGCTGAGCAATGCTCTGCTGGGAAAACTCAGGTCCTGCAGTCATGTGGATGTTAATGGTAACAACATCCACCAGTAGCCACTTTCAGCAGGATAATGCTCCCTACCATGCTACAAACAATGATCAGGAAGGCTTTTAAGTACAGGATAAATAGTTCAAGGTGTTGCCTCAGCCTCCAAACTCCACAGATCTCAATCCAATCGAGCATGTCTGGAATGTGCTTGAAAAACAAGACATGGGGGCTCAACCTTGTAATTTGCAGGACTTCAAGGATCTGCTGCTAATGTTTTGGTGCCTGAAACTACAGAACACTTTTAAAAGTCTGTGCCTTCAAGATCTCAATGGGTCAGAGCTGTTTTGGTGGCACAAAAGTAGACCTAACCAATATTAGGAAGGTGGTTGTCATGTTGTCCCCAATCCCTGGAAGAGGGGAACATCTAAAACATGCAGGATAGTGGCTCTCGAGGACCAGGATTGGGGACCCCTGGTATACACTATATACAGTAGAAACCATATATAAGCAGTTTATATTCTGTAACTTCATTAGATTTTTCTTGTGCATATCTCTTGCAGGTAAACCTGAAACATGTGCCAGCACCACCTCCTCCGTTCTGTCTCGTCACTTCTCCAGAAAAGCGTTACCTCTGGTGAGTGGAGCTCCATGCTACGGTAACCGTGGATACTGCGACAAATTCCACGTGTGTCGAGTCCTGGATGCAGACGGACCCATCGCCAGACTGAAGAACTCCTTTCTGAACTTGGCCGACTTCGACGACGTGGCAGAGTGGATGAAGGTGGTTTCCTTTATTAATCTGTTAACACACACATGAGATAAAAGCATAAACACAATCACGGAAAGTCACTTCAAAGGGTGAAGGGAAACTGCCAAAATCAAGCCGCTCTCCCAAAATTTATTTACCCTACACTTGGTTTATTCTGGCTTGCCAGATCACAAACAACTGTGGGAAGACTTTAAAAGCTGATGCTCCCCAATTTTGGGCCAACTAGATGGTTAACAGATGAGAAAAGCTACTTGAACCTGATTTGTTGGCCTGTGGATCCACAGTATGACCACAATAAGGGTCAATGTGCATTTGGAGGCTGGAGAACATCTGTTTGTTGCCAGATGTTAGGATACATTCAGATCTACTCTGGCTCAGTCTTTCTTTGCCATCTGTGAGGTTAAAGAGTCACAAATACAGACAATAGTAAGGGGTTTGTGGTAGTCAAGCTGTATAGTTTGATTATAAAATTATTTCAGTCAATCACAGAAGTTAACCCCAAACCTTGTTATTCTGTTTAAAATGCTTGTTATCTTTTTAATATATACATTAAATAATTATACAAGAAACAATTAAAAGAGAGAGAATCATCTGCTTTTCAACTTTCAATGAGTGTAATAATCTAAAAATGTAATCCAATCTTACCTTAAAATTGTGATAATTCATTAAAATCACTTTATTCTACATGTCTCATTTAAAAATTAACACAATAAATGGTTTACTCCATGATTCATGACTATGAGATGAGCCTTGTATCAACTTTCTTATGCTATAGCTTGTTCTGTGTCAGGATCCATGCCTCAGCTCCTGCTCCACCCTCTCTCTGACTCATCTGCATCACAACTTGCCTGCAGTCACCTTGATTGCAGGAATTGGAGACAGCTGCAGGGATCGGCTCACCTGCCCTCAATCACTGCTCTCAATAAAACTCCAGCTCATTCCTCTATTCGTTGCCAGATCATAGACATTGCTACCCGGTTTTCCTGTCGGTCCCCGCTCTGTCTTCAGCCTACCTTTCCTCGAGCTACAAGAACCTGCTGTTTCAGGGACACACTCGTTGCACAGATCCTGGCCCCAGCCAGCCTACACCTGCTCTTGGTCCTGGACCTGTCCACTGCCTGCCCTCTCTTGACCTCTGCTGCCTGTCAGTTCCTTGGTTTTTGTAGTTTTTGGCTTTGGGGGAATCTCAGACAGAACCAGGCTCAGGGAGGGCGGCCATCTGCCTCGACCAGTTGGGTTGGGAGTGAAGATTAAATTGGGGTGGGGATGGCAGTTATTATCAAAAATTCGACCCACTTTTATGCACTTCAAGGGTCTGTAACTCAAAACATGTTCATAGTATGAAGGAATCATTTTGCATGGCTTAATTAAATATACAAACGTTATTGCACATAAAAAAAACACTGGATTCTGACTGGGTTGGATGGAAAGTTTTTTTTGTTGTTTTGAGGTTACGTCCTCAGCTCTGCTTCCTGTCTCCACGTTCAGCTGTGTGCAGTGTTTCAGTCGTAGCCGCCTTTGAGATTTAGATCCTCATGACAGCGTGGAGAATCAGGAATGTCCATTTGGCTTTAAGAGCACCTCATGGTTTCATTGGAGACAGAAATGACCCCTCAAATCACGATCCATTGTGTTGTTGAACTACAACTGGGTCGCTGACTCATTTTGAATCGAGAATGCTGTGGATTTGTTTGCTTATTGGGTCCGAAGACTTTTTTTATAAGGTATAAAGTTATTTATACATTTAGCTACTCAAAGTAATGGGCATGGAAATTGTACTTGTAAATGTGTTCTGCGACTTCTTTAGTGGTTTTATAATCAACACACAAACCACTAAACCTCTTTTGGTTGAGTTTTTCTTGAACAAAACAGCCCAAGTTGAACCAAGTATATGACACCAAATTGGATCTATTTATGCCTCCTGTTTGGGTTAAAATCACGCTTGGCTTGTCACCTACTTTCCTGTGTTTTCCCAATAACACTCACTGCATGTGGGTGAACCTTGTTGTTGATGGAAATGACAGTTTACGCAAATTATGCCTTGGAATTTATCGATCAACAGCAAATTCAATGTTTTTAAGTCCTTTTTTCAAGAAAAATGCTAAAAGTGATCTAGTTGTTGCTTCTAAAGGTGATAATTGGCTATTTTTTTATTATGATCTCTGATGATATTCAGTCACATTTACTCATTTGTGTTGTTTCCTCTTTTTTCATGTTTCAGCTGCAGCTCGCTGCATCATTCCCACCAAAACATCTTCTGAACAAAAGTGGCAAATTAAATGTTGCTTGCTGCATGTTTTCAGATTTAGTGTCGTACCACTTTTGATCATTTGTTGTTATTTCTTGGCTAGACTTCTGCAGCTGTCACTCAAAAAGTTGCTAGAAGATCATTTTTAGTTAACTCAAGTTGAAGTGCAATATAAAATGCTTCTTCAAAACACAAAAATGCAACAAAAAAAATGCATTCAACAGTGATATAAACTCATATAAGAATCCTTTTCTTTCATGAGAATGAATCAATATATTTGTTGTTTATTCTCTGCAGGCTTATTGGTGGGCGATCCTGCTGGCCATCCTGACATTTTCCGGAGTGATGGGCTGCACCGTCTGCCTCTGCAGCCGAACTCTGGATACTCGTAACTTGGAGTGACCTTTTACCTCTGATCTTTGCCACCTCCGAGAATCCATCACGATTCCGCACCAGTTCATGTTATGTAGGATTTTTTTTGAGTGTCAAGACCACATGGAGGTGATTTTTTTCAACTTTGTTCCACATTTCTAACAGTTTGTGATGCTGGAGGTGACCTGAAAAGACACTGAGCACCTGCCCAGAGCTTCTCACGATGTTTTGCCAACTGACACCGCTGTACGTCATTGGGCATCATTACTTTTCCCTGTGCGCTGGCTACACTTCAGTCTCCTGTGATGTATGTGTTGTGGAAAATGCTGCTGCCAACTGTGGTCAGTCAGATCTGTCGTCCGAGTGAAGCTGGACACCTACAGCAATTTAAAGCCTCCTGCGCCTGCAAAGGCTGGAATGAAGTGAGCGCTAATTTCAGCTCTGATGACCGTCCTGCTTTCCATCTCAGTGAGACGAGTGCAAATTAGGGATCAGCTGGACATGACCTTAGCAGACAGGGCTGTCATTTGCATGTTTATGAAGGGAGAAGTTAATAATATGGCATTAAACGGGTTTGTAATCTCAGAAAATAACTGTTTAGGTACGGGTATCGAATGTAAATACAATTTGGAGGCACTTTCTTTGAGTAGTTCCATTTTATTCTGTATTCTGCATCTACTTTTCTACAAATCAGAGGGAAATATTGTACTTTTTACAGTATTTTTGCAAGTTATGAGCCACTTTACAGATAAAGATTAGCATAAAAACACATTATAAACTCATTATATGCAATGCACTGTAAAGGTTTCCAACTTTACTGGGTTATGACCTTTTATAAATGCAAAATGTGGTGCATCATAAGCTGGGAAAAGTCAATAATAATGCATTAAGCGTGTTTGTAATCTCAAAAAAATAACTGTTTACGTACAAATACTGAATGTAAATACAATTTGGAGGCACTTTAAGTTGTTTTCATTTTATTCTGCATCTACTTTACTACAAATCAGAGGGAAATCAGGGGAAATATTATACTTTTTACAGCATTTTCCAAGCTACAAGCCACTTTACAGATCAGGATTAACTTCAAGACCTAATAAAATCTTCTAAAATACAATACACTCTAAAGGTTTCCGAACTTTTACGACCTTTTATAAATACAAGATGTGGTGAAGCTTAAGTTATCTGCACAGTTTACACAAGTATCCTGATTGAATCCGTCTCTCGGGTCACCTTGACACCATCAGCCAAACGTACCGGCGTCACAGCTGCAAGGACACGAAGAAATATCGCAGCCTATTTGGCGTAATTTAACAATTCCTTGCACTTTTATATCAAAAACAGCTGCAGGAGAGTTTCAATTGTTAAAACTGTTTAGATCAAACACACATTTTGCTTTGAAAAATGGAGCCTTGAGATGGTAAATATGGGTGATAGTGGTGGACATTTTTATTACTGTGTGAAGTGAGGTTAAAATATTTATCTTTTTTACAGTCAATAAAATAAATGTCAGGCTCAAGATGACCTCTCCGATGGCAAGTTTGGTTTATTAAAGAATTTACACAGTACAGGAACGTATTTACAAATATGTACAAGGGATTACAGAAATGCACATTTTATAGATTAAAAAATATAGAACTAACAGTGCTTCATACTACAAATTCTATCACCTCTTTTATGGTATTTACATAAAAATTTACTGTACAAATCGCTTCCCGTTTTCAGTGCAAAAATAAAACATTTCCACTTTTTTTTTTTTTTTTTAAGTAGGTAGAAATGAAGTCACAATGATTACAGTACCGATCTCTAAAGAGCTGAGGTTTAAATATTGCTCACAGAACTGGAAATGTAATTATGATTAAATGAGCATCAGTAAAAAAAGATTTAGAAGTGTCATGCATAGAAGAAGTTGCATTTACAAAGAGCACAACACTGATACTAGCTGTGCTTCCTGTCTCACACTGAGCATCACATACTCATAAACGACACATTAACAGAAGAACGTCTGACACTTCTTTGAGGTGACAGTTTGAAAGTAACACGTCATGCTGAAGAGACGTAGCAGTAAAAAGTCTTCAGTAAAAGTCACAAAATAACGACATTAACGCACACTGGAGGTGAAAAAACGGCAAGGAAAAAGTTCCGCAAAACTTGCAACAGCTTGCTTCTGGCGACTGTATACAGTAAGGCACACGGATGCAGGTCCCACAGTCACATACGGTGCTGAGAGCCTCAGTGGTGAATGCTCGGTTAGGTTATGCATTAGCTCGACAACACAAAAAAGGTGAATAGATTGCACGCTATTGCCTAAAACACCTAAAGAAAATCCCATTTAACATCATTTCCTGCTCTTTTCCAGAGGTAGCCTTCTACACAACGTTAAATCTGAAATTCAACTGGAGGTATTTTACACAACAGGACATCAGTACCAATCCTCAGGCCTCAGATGCCGCCATTTACTTTTAGTACAACAATGAAGTTACAGTTATGTGTCATAAAAACAGCTTTTTTACAAAATATGATACACTATTCACATACAAATCGCTTTAAATAACATAGGCAATAGGGTGGATATATATATATTTATATACAAGTTGGTAAAGTTTTTGTAAATTAGAGAAATTTACAGAAGTATAAAATGTGTATAAATTATCTGATAAGTGCTGAAATGGACAGAAGGGCGCTCAACAGTGACTTTTCTTCAACGTCAGTGGCTCTCCAGAGAGATTCTACAGACAAATACAAGTTTAGAGTTATTTATAAGCTTCAACAGTAATATGATGCTAACAGCAGCAGAGTTCATGCAGCAGAGACCAGCTCACCTTTTTTGTTTTGAGTTCGTCCTCCAGGCATCCTTACATTTAACAAATGTGACTTCTTGTGTTAAATTCTGATCGTCGGGGTCTTTTACACAGAAAACCATCCTGCAGGAGGAATTCAGACAAAGGGTCAAAAGGTTGCAGGTTAAACAGTCTACAGGTGTGTCAATGGTAGACTTGCTACAACATGCTAGAATGCTAATGGTACGTGTCCATAGAATCCATCACTTCTCATTCACTGTCTATGTAAGCAGCTTTTTGCAGTGCATTCCGGTAACGTTGCTTGTTCCTCATTTGCATAAAGTTGAGGTCTTGGCTACTTTCAGCAAATTAAAGCGTCCAGTTGCCACTAGATGCTTTTGGCTTTCAAGAAACTTTTAAACTAAGAGATTCAGCACCTACACATCTTATTTCTTGCTTCAAATGTCAGTTTAGTGAACTGGGTTTGAAATCCAGCAGCAGGCAGCCTCGGAGTGATGGCGTTGGTCTAATCAGGTGTAGCCAGTGGTTGCACAGCTGAGGGAAGGTGAAGTCTATGTTGTTTTTCTAATAATGAACAGCTGTAAATTATCTATCATGGCACTACCAAGTCACATTCCCATCAAGCGTCGAATGTTGGGAAACGATGCGAACCCTCACTTCTAAAAACTCCCCAGTGGACACGTACCATAACATCTGCCAATGACCACAAAACACCATGTACAGCTAAGTGTGATGAGAATTTAAACTTTTAACAACAAACTAAATTTTGGCCACAATTGATTGTAATGGGACACATGAATATCTGGACCAAACTACACAGAATCATTAGGATGCATCCTCTGGGGACAATAAATTCTCAATGGAATCCACTCAGAAGTTGTCGGGATATTTCAGTCTTAACCCTTGACTGCATATAAATATGGGTAAAGTTG
>OMNN01071750.1:0-10560 GCA_900302755.1 Chromis chromis | reverse complement strand
AAAATCTTACATAACATATATCCTGCCAAAAAAATCATTAGAAAGATTCAAATTAGATATAGATTACAAATGTGACTTCTGCCAAACGGAACAAGAAACCATTATCCACCTGTTTTATCACTGCACTTACAGTAAAAACTTTTGTTATGGATCAGAAAAGATCCATAACAAAACTAAAAAAGTTCTGTGTGATTCTGAATTTCCACACAATGATTTCTTGAGCAATTATGAGCAGCGGAAAAACATAAGAGCAGCGGAAAACTTCTCTGCTGCTCTTATGTAAAACACTGACCAGCTTCCTGATGGTGATCAGCCTCCTGGAGAGTGAGACTGGCGTGCGACGAGTGCACAGGGACCGTCTGCAAATTGCAAAACCGCTGCAACAGCGAAGGGAGACACTACACAAATATTCAATAACTTCACTCTTATACACTGTAGTGTCACCAAAATCACTGCAGTCTTCAACTGGCTCCTGTTGATCATACAACACTTGGTTTGATGTATATATATAAAAAACACATAATTTTTAAGGAATTTTTATTAGTAATAATATTCAATAACTTCACTCTTATACACTGTAGTGTCACCAAAATCACTGCAGCTATCAAAAAGGTATGGAGCCCCTAAAGGGACATTGGCAGAATTTTTTTTTTAATGTAGTTTCTTGTGTGCACGCTAAACTTTCTCGTGAGCACGAGATAGTTAACAATAACTCATTAGCGATACGTTGTCAAAACATAAACGATGCCTCTTTCCCATCGTTTTAAGGTAGACAATGTGCTACAAGCCCAGTTTTATCAAAAGTAGCTGTCTTTCAAGCTGCAGAAATAACATGAGCAAAAAGCAATAGTAATAATATACACTATATATGAAAATGTATATTAGTGTGATTAAATGTCCATCACAGCCAAAGAACAAACAAACATAACGCTGGGTCAGATTGGGCTAGAAAGCTTTTAGAATCAAATATGTTTGTAGATGTTTTTTGAAAGCATCCACTGAGTCCAGAGAGCGCAGGTCTAATGGGAGTTCGTTCCAAAGGCGGGGCGCGGTGGCTTTGAATGAACGGTCTCCCCGAGTTTTAAAACAAGTTTGAGGAAGCATCAGCAGATTCTGCTCCGATGACCTCAGGCTTCGAGCTGAGCTATAGGGCTTGATTAGTTCAGCTATGTAAATAGGAGCCTGGCCATGTAGGGCTCAAAAGGTCAGCAACAGGATTTTAAATTGGGCCCGAGAGAGGTGTGATGTGGGACCTCCTGTTGGTGCTGGTCAGCAGCCTTGCAGCTGAGTTTTGGACATACTGGAGACGAGCCAACTCTTTCTTGTAAAAGAGGCATCGTTTATGTTTTGACAACGTATCGCTAATGAGTTATTGATGCCGGAAGTCAGAATTTGGACCAGAGGAGACATTTCGACTTTTTTCTCAAAGTGCATGATGAAAAAAAAAATCTACCTCTTATCATATTTTTTCTCATGAGTGGCCACAATACTCTTCCGTACCCTCCAGACCTCCTTATAAAGGTAAATAAAATACTCAAATTTAAATGCTAATTTGTGATTTTTATATTAAAAACACTTTTCTTTTCTGGTTGAAAAATCCAGATTCGATGAATATGCAAATATTGTTCATTACGAAAATGTTCACTGAGGTTTGAAGTTTCCACATCACACTTGCTTCAGCTACGCTTTCATACAAGACGACAATAAGTTCCAGACTAGTGGTGATGCAACATCGGCTCACACATCAACCCAGATTTCAGGTGAACACAGGAAATTTCCAGCTTCAGGGGCGAGAAAGTGAAAACAGCCTTTTAGTGTCAAACTCAGCACTTAGATTCCTCCACTCAGCGAGGCTCAAACATCAAAGTGCAGTAACAATAAGTGGAGGAGGGAATGTAATTGAACAAAAAAAAAAGCTTTCCCCGTGTTTCATCATTAATAACTGAGAACAATCGTGTTCAAAGCGAGTAAAGTCAGGTAGGTGAATGACACGTAAGCTTTAATGATTGATTAAAGCACGTCTTCTCCTCAGATCCGCACTCTGCGTCTGAAGCTGTTATCCGAAGCGGCGGCGGAGGGGAGGCTGGTGAGAGGAGCCAGAAACCAACTGAGGATGTACCTCACCATGACTATAGCAGCAGCACAGCCCATCTTCATGTACTGGCTCACCTACCACCTAATCAGATAAAACGCACAACACAGACACCCACTCACTTGTGTAGAAGATGAACTTTTGCTGTCTGAATGCCATCTCACCCCCTAAGAGAAAAACAAAAACACTCCACACACATATCAAAGAAGCTGGACTTGGATGAAACACACGACATCACGAGACTCCCATGTGTGCATGGAGCAGAACAACACATGACGATTAAGAGAAGACGTGAGGCATTGCTGCCTTTCTCTCTCACAGCACAGCCATGTCATTAGTATTGCCTTTTTTTTGTCTTTTTTATGTAATGTCTTTGAAAACTTTGTAGCAAGAGCAAGTGGCTTTAAGTTGTCTTTTTCTACACGGTGTAATTACTTGTTAATTATGTTTTTTAGGACTATTTATGTATGTATGTTTGTGTATAGCAGAAGAAGTATTATTGCTCTCGTCTGATATTTCATAAGTGATGTTTCTGAGCCAACAGGAAGAAAGCACACTAACCTCACACAAACCGTCCATTTATTATAAAGAAAAAACTCAGAATTCAGGTTTAAAAGTGGCTCTTTTTGGATGCTTGACTAAATTGACTTTTTCTCTTGTCCTAATGTTTGCTTCATGGTTGAAAAAAAGTCCGGCACTGTGTGGAAAAATACCCGCATTAGATCTGGAAATGAGGGTTTCCATTACTGGTCTGTGAAACCACTGTTTTATCTGTTTAATCTCTTTGTATGTGCTTTGTTACATTATATGAGCTTTGCTGCCTAAAAAACTCTGGAATAGAAAGATCAACTCTAAGTAACGGTGACTTTAAGGTGTAGACCTCAACATGAAATGTCAAGTTAATTTTGATATCATTTTAAAAAATGAGTAAATTATTTACTGCTTTTCATATTGAAAGTCAGATGGAATAAAGAAAGGGAAAAGAAATGAGATGGTTTGTTCTGCGGAAACTGTTCTAGTCTTCTTGGGATACTTGATATCATTTAATACGGAACTGCTTTCTTGTGCTTTAATGTGCTTGTGAATCTTCTAATTAAGTTACTATGGAACATGTTTATCCTTTTCTCGTGTAGCCTTTGTTAACTCTTATTTTAAACTCTGGTAGGGTTCACATTCACTTAAATTATTTCTGAAAAGTAAACAAATTTCAGGATTTTTGCTTTGTCCTGAAATACAACTTGGTTGTTGACGAGGCACCACTAAATCTTTATTCCAACTCTTCTGGTAAGTACTCATTTGAATACAAAGCATCTCATCAAGGACTAAATCTATAAACATGTAGTAGGTAATTAAACACTTTTTGTTCATGAATTGATCCCAACCCGAGTGTCAAAGTATGCTGACAGCCTGCGTACAGCCTCTCAAATCAAGCCAGTGGAATGAAATTACTGATAATAAAGTGACTGATGGAGCTGCTGAGACGCGAGTCATTTTTATGTGCTTGAAATGTGCTTTTAATTGTTTTCTCAGATGTGATTGTTTTTTAATGACAAAGACGTTTCAGAAGATGAATCCTTAATCAGCCAACAGAAACAAGAAGTAATCAGAAATCAAATTAAATCCTTCTCATGGATAAAGTATGAAATAAATCAGGAAGTAGCCAGGCCCTGCTGGGACATTAATGTGACTTTATAGGTGGCTTGTGGTGTGAAGGTGCTTTGCAAAACAGGATTTAAGCAAGACAGTACTGCAGAGAAAAACATTTATTTGTTTGGTTATTTAGGTACAAATGGCAGAAACATAACTGACATCCTAAATGTATGCATTTTAGTTTTATTCTCGGTAAATAAACATAAAATATTTGCAAAAGATTTAAGCTTGTATAACAGAAAAGAGCACTTAATGCAAAGATCATCATGATATAAAAGATTTCTAAAGACTGAGGTTACCATGTCAGTAGAGTGAACCTTGTCTGAGGGGCAGCAATGACTTAAAACAATGGCAGTGATCAAATAACTTGTGTTTACTGACGTGGAGAATGATTAATGCTAGTATCCACTCTTCTTTCACGTGATTTTTGTTCTGCATTCTGATCACAGGTTTGATGTTCCTCTCAATTTTCTGATTTATCCCCAACCTTACTTCTATATATATATTTTGTTACTAAACAAAGCTTAAGGACTATAAGTAAACACTTGGTGTAACTTTAGATTGCACTGCTTCATACACACAAACTATGTCACTTCAACATAAGAACAGAAAGTTGTGCATAGCTTTGTCCAACAAGATTAAGCATTCAACGTGTGCAAGTGTAAGCGGCCGGCGAAAAGTGAAATTAAAAAGCAGATACAGTCAGGGCTGAGCTGATGACTTACTGCTCAGGATCTCTGACTACTAAAGAGCTGCTGGTCTACTTAAGTGCCTACATTACCGGAGATCTCCTACTTCCCATTAAAATACAGGTGCACATATTTAGAGGTAAACAAACATTCCTTTTTGTAGTTAACTAACACTAAGATGCACTGTTTTTAATGCAGTCTTCATTACTTCAGCCTATGGACTGTAATTTCTTTTGGAAGCCTCTGTTGTGGTTAATAGCCTGAAGGAGCCTGGTGTGCATGGTCCGGTCCACTGGGTACCTCTGGTAGACGGGCAGCAGCAACAGGCAGTGGCAGGTGAGAGATTCTGGCAGGTGGACTTCGGTGGCATCGGGCAAAGGAGACACTCTCATCTTGATGCTCTCCATTCCCAGGAAGGGGACGAGGTCGGAGCCTGTGAGGAACACTAGTAACAAAAAATATTGGTGAAAAATCTTGTAAAGTGTAAAATGGATCCATCTGAGGTTAATTAACCCTCTGAACCCCAAGTAGTTTCTGCACGTTTTCTGCTCCCATCACATTTTCACTCACTGTGGGCTCATTTTTAACTGCACTATAAATTCCTGCACCTTAATGGAAACAGCACAACCATGGCTAAAAGTACAGGGAACTCAAACATGTCTTGTCCCTTATCTGCTCTGTGTAAACACTGCCTGCAGTTCAGTCGAACAGTTTGCTGATGAGCACAGAAGTTTTCATTGTTTTTACAGAATCTGGCTTATGCAAACAGTGTATTTTTGGCATTTTATTTTAAACTAGAAAAGCACTCGGAGAGCGCAGACCTCCGCCAAGCAGCTCATGTCCACCCATTATGGCTGGTCCGAGGGGGTGGCGGGGGGACACCAAAATGTAATCATCTGCTCCTTGTCCCATTATCAACATTTCCTGAAAATATCATCAAAATCTGTTCATAACTTTTCAAGGTATCTTGCTAACTAACAAACGGACAAACAAACAAACAGATAAATGCCGGCAAAAACATAACCTCCTCCGCTTCGCATATTTTGGTGAAGTAGTCCCAGATGAGTAGTTCAAGGACCGTCTGAAAGTTCAAAATCTGATGTTTCTTTGTCTTTAGTTTCTCTCAACTTTTTAAGAAGATAACGTGCCTTTCAAGTCTGCTAGTGGGGTTTAAGGTTCAGAGGGTTAAATGAAACTCTGTAGGATTTCAAGAAAAAAATCTGCATTTTCAGTTACTCTGAAACTGACAGACACTGCTATGTGAAATTGAACAAACATATCACAAACATTCTTGATACTTACGAAGGAACTTTTTCTTTTCCTCTGCTGTCAGTTTCTCAAACACCTCCCAAAAGATAATGATGTTTGGATGCAAGGCGTGGTAGTCTCCTTCATATATTGTGTTCTGTTATTGGATAAATAATGGAGATGTTTAGTAAAAATCAAACACATTTGCATGCATCTACAGTGAAATATTTCAACATTGCAACCCTTCTTCATTTATATAGAAAGACTGCAGTTCCACAGTGATACCTCAGTGAAGCTGGCTGCTATCTCTATCATATTTCCTTTCATTACCCATTTCTGAAGCACTGAAGACAGATTTTTTGTTGTTTTGTTTTTACTGTGTCTATTTTTATACGCTTCATTTTTTGAATTTTTTGTATATTTTTTCCCTTTTTTTGTTTGTAGCGACTATTTTCACCATATGCATGACTTTTTTTTATTATTTTTTTTATGCTTGCCTGTTTAAAGAAAAGGTTGTAACAATTTAAGAAACTACTGTTTACAATGGGAATAACATCAACAAAACAGTTAAACTCTCTTGTAGTTTTCAGCACACCTGCTTGAACACCTCCCAGTCGTAGTTTTCCTGGCCCACCATCACCGACTGCAGCTCCTCCGGCTGGAAGAACTCCACCACGTCGATGTCACACACTTTGAAAAACCCTCTCTTGAATGCTTCAAACGGTCCCTCCACTGATTTGTTGAAGACATAGTCGACGAAGGCAGCAACATATTCTTTCCTGTTCAGAAAAAGAATTACAAATGATACATTTAACTCCAACTGATTGCTACACATTTGTATTTATGAGATGGTCCTTTTATAATTTGAATCTTTAATGGCAACATCCTGCCCAGTCTGACAGAATATTGCAGTTATAGAAAGGGAACAAAGTGTGCATGCACTTTGAAGTTTCAACTGCTAGATGGCAGCAAATGACAGGAAGTTGGGACGATTTCAGAGCTACAACTACACAGGAAAGTAGCGCTGCACATGTTTAAAGGTTGTGAGACAGACTCAACATACTTGTTGGACCCTGTAACAGGTTTATCAGGTTCGTTCGGGTCTAGGTCAACTTTCTCGTCTCCCCAGGGCACCTGAAACAGATAATAATTACATTAAGATTGGAATATTGCAGCAACACGTGCAGACATTTGGATAGAAGTAAGAAAACTGGCCGATCCAAACTGTGACTGAGTAAACCTACAGTGAAAGTAGCCCCCAGACCTTCGACCACATCAGGAGTGTAGTCCTCCAACATGCACCTCCAAGACCTGAAGACACAGTAAACATTGTTATAGATTAGTTATTATTATGACCTGCACATGTCGCATATAAATGTTTAAAATCAAGACAATTAAATACACTACAGAACTTTGTTACACAGAATGTACTGCTGTTAACAATATTTTCAGTCTACTTGAGATCAAAATACACCGAATATGATGGTGACACACATACAGTATGTATGTAGAGTTAAACAAAATTAGTAATAAAACCATTTTTTTCTTTATTTTCTGTGTAACAACTTGGCCTCATGCAGCTACGTGCAAAAGAAATCAGTCTTACTCTGCCAGTACAGGTTCAAACTCCTTCATGTCGTCCATTGAAGGTTTCACTCTGAGCAGCTTCTTGAAGAGAGCTCGTGGAAACCGCAGGCGGATGATGTTGTGGTTGTAAAGAGCCAAACCACACAGAACTCCAAACAGGAAGTAACTCTTCTCCACTTTTGGCTGTTAGGTTGGTGAATGAAAAGCAATTATATTTCAGTAACATTCAATAACTGAACAAGTGCACATAAGGAAATGATGAAAGATGTGAGTAAACTGTGTTGCTTTATCTTAAAAAGCATTTACATCTACAGCTGGTTTAGGTTTGGTCTTACTTTGGGAGGGAACCAGGCCAGAGTGTTGCTCTCATTGTACATGAACAGCTCAGATTCAGGAGAGAGCAGCTCATCAAACACATGGAGGAAAAAGTCCCTTATGTTGACATTTGTCAACTTCCTGTCATCCACAAACTGGACCTAGGAGAGAAAACAAAATGCTTTAAAAAAAAATAGTAACCAAAAACAGAATTACTGCTAGCTCTGATGATAGCTATCCATGACATCCATTTAGTGTTTGTAACACATGATTCTATGGAAGGACAATTTCAAGCAGCAGTTGATGCCAAAAGAGAGGCCAAATTTTCAATTTTAGTTAGTGATATATTGCATTTATTTAATTCTGTATTTGACATTTCACTTAATACCACCATCTGTCAGAAGATCAGAAAAATTCAACAAATCTAATCACGATATTTCATCCAAAGCATTTTATTTTTATATGTTGCTCATGTGCTAAAAAAAAAACAACAACAAAAAAACTGTTTCTATTTCCCAGATTCTGTAAAAAAAATAAATAAATAAATAAATTCTGTACTCCTTAGCATAACTGGAAATTCAATAGGGACTCAACTGATGCCAACAGTGACATCACAAAAATTCAGGGACTTTTCGGATGAACTAGGCAGAAGGGAAACAAGCATGGAAACAAATTAAAAATGTGAGTTGCAAAATATCAGTCTTAATTTTTGGTAATAACTGTGGGAACTTGGAAAAATGTTGTACATGTTGATTCCAGTTTTTAAAATTTTGTAAAATAAATAAAGAAATTCAATTAGAGTTTCTTTTATGATTTATGGTGTATAAGTTTTTTGGGTTTTTTTATGCATGATTTTCTGTTTACTTGTCATAAGAGTACAGCTGTATACCGTCCTCTTTTACTCTAGGGGAAGTGTTGCAAAGTCTGGAGAACTATCCCTCATGATGAAGGTTATTAGCATGTAATGACTGGGATGTGAATTTTTTTTTTTTAAAGAATTTGTATAAACATTTTTGATGCTGTACAAAAGACATGTTTTACTTCTTTACTTCTAGCTGTTTTCAGAGGTGCAGGACTTTATTTTGGAGTGAAAAATGAGCCCACAGTGAGTAAAAATGTGACAGGAACAAAAAAGGCTTGGTAACAGCTTGGGGTTTCCAGGATTTAAGCTTCACTATAAAAGAATCAGGTTGCACTCAAGCAATTTTACACACGAAACAACTGTTGCTTGTCCGGTTAAAGAAAAGATGCTGTTGAATTGAGAATTGAAGAATCCAGTGTTATTGAAAGTTACATTGTTGGAGTACATGTTTAATTACCCTGGAGTGAAGGGATGAGAAGACAAACGCTACTAAATGTAACTTAATAAGACAAGATCTGGTAGATTATTAAAGCTTTATTTACCAGAAGCTCCCTTTGGAAAGCACAGTGGTCGGCTGCACTGAGCTGCCTGAAGGAGTCCTCAATCAGGTGAGTTCGTCTCAGACTGAGCTGGAAGACCGGGGCCGGGGCGGAGTCAGGTGGATCAACCAAGGAATCATCAGGCCACATCAAAGTCAGGTTATGTATGAAGTGATGCACTTTCTGTAATTACAAAACCTTCCTTAACAAAGATATCTCTTAAAAGATAGAAAGACACTATAATTATAGTTTGAGATGTTATCTGGAATGCTCAAATTAATAAAAAAAGTCAGTTTATGCAGCATCAACAACACGGTACAATGTTTATATTGATGATATTTTTAATTCATACTGTACCTTCATGAGTGATGCATTGACGTTAAATACTGCCACCTTGCAGACCAGAGTAAAAAGGAATGGGTAGCGGCAGAAGATGGCAGGAGTGTCCCGATCATCCTTTAAGAAAATAATAATTTAACAAAAACCTTTCCAGCAGAACTTTAAATCTATTCAGGACAAATGTACAGCTAATTTCCCTGTACTTTTGTATAAACTATATTAGATGTTTTTACCTCCACTTTGGAAAGCTCCCTCCAAAAAGTGACGTCTAAGACTGGCTGCACATTACCGATGATTTCCTCGACGTAAAAGGTGCTCAGTGGGACTTTGTAGGACTTTCCGGCTTTGTTTGCCTGTAAACAAACACAATATTTACAGAAAAAATAATCAGAAACAACTGAATAAACTGAATAATTGTTTATGTGACCCCAAATTCAAAACAGCAGTAAATCCACTGACTTTGTAGAGCAGCTTGAGGACGTCCAGCAGGTATCTGACTCCTGGGTTGTGAGTTTGTAAGAGTCCGTTCTTTAACATGAAGGCCAGGGCCTTTTTAAAGACCATGATGTGCCTCATCAGTATGGACGCAGGCAGTGACGCCCACCAGCTTCCTGCAGCACGAAATAACACAGGCTTCATATTCACATTGTATACAACTTTCATGAAGTGAATATCTCACATTTTTCTCACATCAAGGTACTAAAAAGCAGTATACACCAATCAGCCACAACATTATGGCCACTGACAGGTGAAGTGAATAACATTGATCATATTGGTACTATGTGGTGTTCTGCTGGAAAACCTTGGATTTTAACATCCATGTTGATGAGACTTAAATAACACTGTCCCAGAACAAGCACACTCCCTCATGCAAATGGCAAGCCCAAATGTCACTGGCCTTCCCCCCGCAGGAAAATGCACCCCACCACATGGCAAAAACATCAAACAATCAGGAACATCTTGAGGAAAATGACAATCGCCCAAGATGTTGGTTTGACCTCCAAACTTCCTAGACCCCAGTCTGATCAAGCATCAACAGGATGCAGTGGAACAAGTTTGATTGACAGAGGCCCCACTGAACAAGCCAGAGTACCCAAAGGATCCACTGCCAACGTCCTGGTGCCAGACCCCACAGGACACCCTGAGAGGTCCTCTTGTCCATGCCCAATGGTTCAGAGCATTTTTGACCACATAAGGAGGACCAACACAATATTAGGCAGGTAGTCATAATCTTATGCC
>OMNN01071743.1:0-12065 GCA_900302755.1 Chromis chromis | reverse complement strand
GGTGAAGTGAATAACATTGATCATATTGGTACTATGTGGAGTCATAATGGACTTTAATGGATTTTAACATCCATCTTGATGAGACTTAGACACCCAAATAAACATTGTCCCAGAACAAGCACACTCCCTCATGCAAATGACAATCCCAAATGTCACTGGCCTACCCCCACAGGAAAATGCACCCCACCACATGGCAAAAACATCAAACAATCAGGAACATCTTGAGGAACATGACAATCACCCAAGATGTTGATTTGACCTCCAAACTTCCTAGACCCCATTCTGATCAAGCATCAACAGGATGCAGTGGAACAAGTTTGATTGACAGAGGCCCCACTGCACAAGCCAGAGTACCCAAAGGATCCACTGCCAACGTCCTGGTGCCAGACCCCATAGGACACCCTGAGAGGTCCTCTTGTCCATGCCCAATGGTTCAGAGCATTTTTGACCAACACAATATTAGGCAGGTGGTCATAATGTTGTGACTGATCGGTGTATATACTGATATCACTCTTGCTGTCACGTGTGATAGGTTCTCCCCATCCATCCAAGTTCATGTAGGTACACAGATTTCTTCATAAAGGAATACCCTATTCAGATCAACAATGAGAATTTTTCCTCACAGTTTTTGTCTCTTCCATGAAGAAACACTGAGCATTGCACTCCCTATAACACTGTCAGTAGGATCTGCAGAAAATGATATATATCACATTTATTCCATACATTTTTCCTTATCAAAACCTAGCGTCCGTATTACCCGCAATACAACTTGATTGCCAACAGTCCAGTCAGGGATCCATGTGTCTTGTTCAAAAAGTGGCTAATGTAGCGTCAAGCAGGGAGGAGGAGCAGGCTATAGACTACTAAACACCAGATTTGTTTTATTGTCAAACTTGTTCTCTTTATCCCTAAATCAAACGGCCTCTTTTGCTGTGTTACGTAACAGTGTAACTGTACCTGCAATATCCTTTCAGTTTAGAATCTATGTACTTCATATGAAACCATTATCTCTTTATTTTATGTCACAGTATGGTGAGTCTCTGGTAATATGTTGTAGATAGATTAGATTTTTGACAACAGAAAATCAGCAGGCAAATTTGAAATACAGGCAGCATTGCATGGGGAATTTAAGGGCATTGATAATGTGTATCTATTCATGAACAGGTGGCATCTATCACGTTTATGACACCAAAAAAAGGAGACATTTAGTATAAAGAAAACAAATGTTCTTGCATCAGGCCCAGTGTTTAGACAGGACTGCAGTAAAACTTAAGTCGTATTTTTAGAATACAGTGTACACATTTTATCATGCATCTGCACAAATATAGGTTACATTCCTTTGGTATCTCAGGTGAAAAAAAGGTTTGCAGAGGGAGATGCATCAGCACTTTGTTTGGGGCTTTGCCAAACTGTTGAACTGCCATCACATGACAGATGTGAGAAGCAGCCATTGACTGCTCTCCGCCAAAATGGAACAATGTCCCTTAATAAAAGGCTTCTTTTATGAGTCATCAGTTAAATTGTATGTGTAGGTATATGCCTGTCCATTCACCTTTCATTAACCTTCTATTATTGTTTTATGACAGCGGCTTGTAGTTGGCAGACTTCACATAAAAAGAAAGAAAAAAAAACAGCCGAAGTGACATCCCAGAAGCATGAAGGTGTTCTGGTTAAATGAAGGCTGACTGCTCATATTCACTTATTGTGTTGTCAGAAAGAGGTTTGTTTTGTTTCCTTTTTCATGTCAGCGCCTTTGCTTTCCTGGATGCTTCATCTCTGCACTGTCACCTGGTTGTTGGGGGGTTTTAGCTGATATAAATAGCTCCACTTTCTGTAGTGTGTGTGTATTGTTAGTCAGTGTTGCTGTCAGAGCCTGTTTACGCCGCAAACAGCCTCCTCCAAAGGTCTGCGGTCCTCATACTGTCACATGTGATTGGCCGTCTACTGCTCGATGGCCCATTCTGCCAACATGCTGCGGAGGGAGGGAGTTGCGAAGCCCCAGAAGAACCAGCAGTCACTGTCATCTCTGGGCCTTACTCTGGGCTTAGTGAATAAGCGAAGGTAAAGATTGATAGATGACATGAACAGAATGTTGTATGGGAGATGGGGGTTGCTGACAGAATATGCTTCAGATTGTAGAGGTCCTGAGAGGGCTAGCTTGACTTCAACCACACATGACTAACTGCCCCGAAGGCAGGTAGAGAAAAGGCCCTGTCATAATCTATTACTGTATCTCTGCTCTTGAGGCAACATTACAGCTACACAGCAAATGCATCTGAGCCTTCTGCATCGGGCTGAGGAGACAGAGTCTGAAGTATCTGTGTTAGTCAAACTAAAATATGAGTTGTACAGCTTGTTAAATCTCATGCAAGACACATTCACTCATATCCCCAGAGTAATGTGTGTGGCTCTGCTCTGCCTAAGCCATGTTTATCATGAAAATCAATATGTTGTGGTCCTAAAACCACTTGGAGTGAGAGCTGTCACATTATCACTCTGAAGCACTCAATAAACCCATGGTACCCATGTGCTAATAGTAGGTACAAAAGGTTTACTGAGGGTCATAACAATTTTAAGCCATTAACCAAAACTATTTTGTGTTATACAGCTAAAATAGAAAAGCATTAGCAGAGTATTTGGTTTATATGAGCCAATTTGCTTCATAATATTCAGCCTACACTGCTGTGAGCTGCATCAGCAGCACTCAGCTGAGCTCCAGCGCAACACAACCCCGCTGACAGCAGTTAAGCGTTCATCTTGCTGCAAGGTGCATGTGTAATCCTTGTTCAGCGACAGCATTTGTCACATTTTAATCTTTCCTGTGTGAATGAGGAAGGAAGCGTTAGTGTGTATTTTTCCTAATCTCCCTCTTTGACTCCTACTACGACTACGTTAATTGAAACTAGAATTACCACCTCGTGGTTGTATGCCTCCGCCGACCAGTCAAGTTGCAGTTTATATTCATGTCTGTCCAGGCTTATATATATAATACATTAAAAATCTGAGTCAAATTCTTTCCATGTATGCTTGGCAACTAAAGCTAATTATGATAGAACACTAATTTGTTGCTATAGCAGTAGACAATGCTTCAAATATGGACGTGACTGCCTAAAAGCTACAAATGTTTAAAAGTGGATGCTTCACATGAATGTTCAACCTGACAGCTAAGATGTTCTATATAGTCACCACAGTTTTAATGTAGGTACCAGGTTTCATGTCAAAAATGCAAATGTAAAATATAGTTAGAATCTCTCCTTCTGTTCCTGAGTGAATAATGGCCAGTAAGGTGTTTTTGCATAACATTATGACGTAACAGTGAAGCTGGCCTTTTGGACATAAAATGTCATCACTTCCTCATTTCATCCTATTGATGTAAAATTTTGTCATAATTATCCCACAGATTTATGGACAGTTATGTAAGGTCATCGTGACCTTAATCTTTGATTTCTGACCATCAAATTCTAATCAATTCATCCTCGTGTCCAAGGGGACATGTGTGCCAGATGTTATGAAATTCCCTCCAAGCATTGCTGATACCTGCATTCATAAGAATGGGATGGATGTGAGGTCACAGTGACCTTTGACAGCTAAAATCTAATCAGTTCATCGTGAAGTGAAGAGTTTTGCTAAAGCTGAAGAAGTTTCCTCAAGGTGTTTCTGAGATATCACATTCATGAGAACAATAGGTTAAAAAACATGGCCTAATGTATTACCAGTTACTTAAAGATAAAATCCATCATCAGTGACCATTAGGTTGTGATTCACTGTTACGAATAGGTGAATAAATTTGTCAGTCTGCTCTCTGCCTGAGGGTTCCCCTCAGGTATAGCTCTCTATGAAAACGAAGATGCTTCTGATAGAGATGCTCTGAGCGACTGGTCACCAGTCAAAACCGATTGATTTTATCTAAATGACGGCACAGAGGGTCTCTTGAAACTTTGATCTGTCGTCTTGTCAAGCAGAATGAAAAGCTGCCATCAGCATGAACACTTCCCATCAGCTAGTAGTAGCATTTGTGCTGCACAGCTTGTCATGAAAAAATAAAACTCACTTAAAGCTACATGCTGCTGCTTAAACCAAAAATTGTACTCACATATTAATTCAAAGATTAAAATTTATTTCAATTTATAAATATTTAGAATATCTCTCTGATTTAATAAATACTGACAGTTGCTGAAGTCTAGAAGTTGAGAATAAACTAAAAACTAAAGTTACCGCCTCGCGGTTATATGCTTCCACCAACCAGTCAAGTTGTAGCTTAAATCCATATCTGTCGAGTCTTGACCTTTGACATTGTGGGCATACAGATGGACAGAAAACCCAAAAACTTAATGCCTCAAGCCTTGGTAGTCACTTGCACTGTGGTAAAATAAAATAAAAAGTGGCCTGTTGTCAATATGCTATAGCAAGAAATGGGTTCCGACGTTATCCATCACCAGTATCTGGTCCATTAATACCATGTTTGGGTTTATTCTCATGAAGGACTGTATGTAAATGGACTATTAAAACATTCAGGTTACATCTCCAGTGAATACAGCAAAAAATTTTCTTAAAAACTGTCAATACTATTTACTATTAATTATCCCCATGGTTACTGGTGATAACAACTATGGAAAAAAATGTTGTTTGAGCAGCTATGGCATGAGCACCTCAACATCAACATCATCACAATATCACCCTGACCACTTCCAAATGTAACTGGATAATCCAATTAAATGTGATCCCAATGCCTTTTCTATGCATTCACACCTATGTTATGTATTTTCCCTTATTTAGATAAGCTAACCAGATTCAGACCTAGTTCACACCTCCACAGAGTTTCTTTTTTTTTTTTAAATAAGGTTTTTCCGTCGTTCTTCAAAAAAACTCATTTCAAACACTATTAGGAGCATGACAAACCAACAGGTGGTGCCATAACTCTGACCTTAAAGCTTTCTTCCACCCTTTAGAAGCCTGAAAAAAAAGCTGTTACCAGTTCCAGTAGGCTACCAACAAAGACTCATTTCAGTTAAGTGGAGTTAAGTGGAGTTATTCCTCATTACATTTTATATGTATATAATTCATGTGTAAACACAGAAAATGTCAGATGCCAAACAAAAGAGATGATCATACATGCTCTTGCGTCACAAACCAAAAACTCGGTTGTCCCTGTCTACATGTCAACACTGCAAAGAGAGTTTCTGAATATCTCCATTAGTGACCTAAAACTGCATTTGCGTGAGCACGAAAGGCCAAAACTAATAAGTAAATAAGGTAAAAACTAAAACCCGAAGGCCAACAATCTGTCCACAGCCTCTTTAAAGAAACCAGAGAAAAGTACTTGCAACAGTAATCTGATTTCACTGTGCACACAAAGTTATTGTGAATTAGCAGGGGTTCAGTTTATACTAGGAGAAATTTGAAACATCTCTAATTCACAGTGAAAACTATTGTATAAAGGCTTAAATATGTTCTGTGCTTATTGCTAAAAAAACAAAAACACGACGCTAGCTCTGACACCATCTTCAGCAAGGTCATTAAAAAAACAATAAAAATTGGCCCTCGAGGACCAGGATTGGGCACCCCTGGCCTACAGCATCTCAATGGGATTAAGATCTTTGCTTTGACTCCGCCATTCCAGGACTCTCTATTGCTTAGTTTTTAAAAGTATATTCTTCAGTTTTAATTGTTACCTCTGCCAAACGGAGTTTATGTTTTTGCCGGCATTTATCTGTTTGTTTGTCTGTTACCAAGATAACTTCAAAAGTTATGGATTTTAATGAAATTTTCAGGAAATGTTGATCATGGGACAAGGAACAGCTGATTACATTGTGGTGATGTTCTGGATTATCATCTGGATCCAGGAATTTTTTTGTGGAAATCACAATATGGGTGGACATGAGCTGCTTGGCGGAGGTCTGCGCTCTCCGAGTGCTTTTCTAGTTTAGTTATATTACTTCTATCTCTCAGAATTGTTAAAACTGATATTAAATATCCATATGTCTAAAAATTTTTAAAAAACGCACAGGCTTTCATAGGGTGTCCTAACATTTTCACATGAGTGTATTTGGTTGTTCTTTGGTGTTTGGTTTTAGATAGGTACATTTTTCTAAATCAGTCAACAGACACATTTCTATTAAATTGATTTACACTTAGGGAGCAGTAAGGCAGAACTTTTAAAGTGAGCAACGTTTATGCGATCAACATGATTACATCTTCCTGCATGTCTTTATCCAGATGGGTGAGTTTCACTGATCCACGGAGTGGTCATTCAAGTGTCACTCCATGAATAGGAGGCTGATCAAGCAGAGGCTGTTGTCATAGCAACTGCCAGGGGAACACAGGTAAGGGCACGGATGATTGCCTGAACTGAAGAGTGCTTGATGAGAGGTAGGGGCCACTGTACAATCATGGCTCAGTGAGTCAGGTTTCATGTGACAAAAAAAAAGAAAGAAAGAAAAAAAATTGCAATGGTGTGGTGAAGCAGTAATTCCTAAATGTTTTGAAATCACTGGTGATTTGCCTGATTGACCAATCAGATCTGTCTATATTCACACCTTGTGACTGTTCTGTCTAAAATCTCACCGGAGTTCAACACTGGCCGTTCTATGCACCGACCTTGCTGGATGGTAAGTGGCCTTAGTTCTTTAGTTCAAAAACACAGTAAAAATGCTATATGGAGTTATAACAGTGGGTCTGTATTTTAGGTCCTAATATTGTCTCCCTTCCAATACCTATTTTACAGAATTATTTTTTTCCGCTCTTGACATTACCCTTGTACAAGGTGTTCTTCGAGACTTTGTGTGAATCATGAGGATGCTGCCTCATGTACGATTATGGCTCTAATAGCCCTCTACAGATGCCCCATTATTGATTCTCACATAGAGCAAATAGTCAGCTTAATGTACCAAGCCAGTGGAGCAAAACTGACATCATCCAGCCATGGTCCCCTTTCCCACCATGGCGCATGGAGATAAATGTTCCTCTAAACAAGCAGCTTATTTTTGAAGCCTTCCCCCTGGCTGATGAATTAATTGTTGGAAATAACAATTTATTTCTTCTTTTTATTGATTTTACAACGTGTATATAAACAAACTGTATACGTATGAGTGCCATGTGAGTGTCCGCATGCCAAACATGCCACAGTATGGAGCTTTTTTATCTTTTTGTACGGGGCCCTGCGTGACGTCTTGTGACCATGCTGTGGTGTCAGGTGTTGTCTGGGTGAAAACTGTACAATAGGCACTCAAAGTCAAAGGCAGCCTTGTGAGAAAGAAAAGATGTCAGTGGATAAAATAAAGAGCAAGACAGCTGTGTTTGTCACAAGGGGTGTGAAAGGTTTAGTGTCCATAATGTCATTTACTCATTATATCTATCTATCTATCTATCTATCTATCTATCTATCTATCTATCTATCTATCTATCTATCTATCTATCTATCTATCTATCTATCTATCTATCTATCTATCTATCTATCTATCATTTTCACTCAAATAACAAGGTTACTCATAGAAATAAGGTTGCACAGGAGTGGAAACAGATTTATATAAACTATTAGAGACTATATTCTAAATGAGTGTAGGCAGTATATGCCCAGTATACATAGGTCAATAATCCATATGGTAAATTATCTTTCAGCAGTGTGTAGCATTCCTATATTTGTTATTCTGTTCACCCTGGGAAATGTGCTTTGCCCCCATGTCCGCCCATTGCTGCTCACTCAGTAAAGCAGGGAATCTAATTATAGTTTCCCATACTGGAAGGTCTTTCCATTAAACTATTGGTAATGCTATCATCCAGTTAGCAGTTGTATTTAATTATAGATGTAGCATTGCAAATACCCTAACCTTCCATTTACATGTAAACAATT
Organism: Chromis chromis; assembly: GCA_900302755.1. Lineage (NCBI taxonomy): Eukaryota > Metazoa > Chordata > Actinopteri > Pomacentridae > Chromis > Chromis chromis. The sequence goes on along the minus strand of OMNN01071743.1, from coordinate 4,216 downwards.
GGGGCACACAGAATATATTTCATATCAATAAAGAGTCACAGATCAATATAAATGTTAACGTCACAATTTCTTTCTTACAGACCAACAAGCACATGCCAAGTGCATGCAATGATAAATACGCACATTCACAAGTGGTCATACATATTCATGCCATCCCGCTGGGCATTCATTACTAGTCCTGCTAGAATATACTCGATATTTATACGCAGGATATTTACACAGACGCACATTTCTGTTTATATGCATGAGTGTGTGTTTTTGTGTGTGCAGTACAGATGGCAAGATTCAAAATCACTTAAGTATAGGTTTACTCACTTTAAGGCAAAATTATATTTGAGTAAATTACATCTTTCTTTCTCGAACCTCTGGTAGGTTGCTTGACCAGTGAGCCTTGTCTTTTTACATATCACATGACTTACAGTCTATATGGATGTTGTTGATATACAGCGTACATTGGTGTTTAGCAACTGAAAGAGTAACACAACAATTTTTACCAATTCCCAGATTTAAGCAGTTCAGTTTCAGATAATTAATAATTTTACAATACCACAAGAAGTCAAAGAGCAGCTCCCTGTTGTTTCGTCCATTTCCAGTGTGTGTGGCTCGCTCTCCGACAGGGCAGTGCAGAGGTGTCAGGCTTTTTAGGCAACGTCTCCTCTCCTGTTTAATAATGGTGTCAGCAAAGTAGGAATTGATTCGGCCAGTTACCCTGCTTCATGTGTCCTATCCTGAAGTAACCTTGTGCTTTGTTTGTTACCTTCCTCTGACTCTTGGTTTCGGTCAGGTTCTAGAGATGTATAAATCTGTTTATTTTTTTATTCCACATTCAATAATCCTCCATTACCTTCCCCTCGTTTTAGTCAAGGAATAATGTGCAGACTCTCCCCATTTCTCACTTCACACTATGTATTCAACAAGCAAAACCACTGATCATTTTTGACAGCATCTGAATGCATGTTTCAGCAGCTATTCTTGTTGCTGATGTCAGCAGAGGAACCTAACTGGACATTTTCAGCCTGGGCAAGTGCAGTCAACTCTGATATACTGGCTTTCGTTGACACTTGTCTTTTGAAATGGTTTCAACACCAGGGACTACATTTGACCCTGCTTGCCTTCCCTTCATTCACTTTTACAGTTACTGTTGGATAGTTTGGTTCTTACTGTGCGATCACTCTGGGCATGACAATTTCTTCCAATTTGGGGGCTCTGGTGCGCTAAAGAGGATTTAGTGTCTGGTGTTGTGTTGCATTCACTGTCCACAGAACAGAAAATCAGCAGTGTGAGGTCTTTCTGGCCACCATGCTTGATGAGATGGAAGCTTTTTTAGTTTGTAGATTGTATGCGTTCATCTCTCTGTAAATCTGTTTTTCACACTTTGAAGCATCCATAGCATCCAAACACCTACTTGCTTTTCAGCATGATTGTGTGACACCTGCAGATTATTTTAGATAAGAGTCTCTCCTAAGTGGTTGTGGGTTGTGGAATCACAGTAGCCTGTATTTGTCCTGTTGAACTATGGTTGCTTCATCTGCATATGTAGGCCTTGGGACCAGCGGGGATATGATGGTTAACCAAGCCTCACTTGGTGAAACAGGCATATATTACTTAATATATTACTTGAGATAGAGAAGTTACCCAACTTAGTGATTACTGTACTTTTGCACAGGAGAAAGTGACCTGCTCAGCCTGTCGAACTGTATTGTATCTAGAAAATAAAAATGAGGTTGTATGTAGCTTGTGTCAATATAAACTGGTATGCACCAATCAGCCACAAAATTAAAACCTCTGACTGGTGAAGTGAACACTCATTTTCTCATTATTTATTTAGCAAATGCAAAGTCCTTAAGCCAAGCAGTTGCCTCCTGGTCTGCTGCATGGAGGGTGACTAATCCTCCTTTCAGTCTTTGGAGAGGACAAACTTCTATGATGTGCTCCATGGTTTGCTCCTCTCCACAAGCACACAGTGGGCTTGGGCTATTGCCCCATTTGTGAAGGCTGGCCAAGCAGGGGCCATGTCCAGTCCTGAAGCGATTGAGTGTAGACCACTGTCTCCTTGGGAGGTTGGTGCCAGGGACCTGTTGGTTGGGGTCTGACACCAGATGTTTGTTTGGGACCTCCTTTGACTCCCATTCCCTTTTCCAAGCCGATTGGATGGTGAAGTCAGCTGGTGGGATGTTCTTCCAAATTGGTCGTCTAGATTATCTCATTACAGTGCCACCTGTCAAGGGGTATACTAGGCACCAGATGATGGTTGATGTGATGGAAGCAGGAAAAACGGTTAAGTATAAGGATTTGACCAAATAGTGATGGTTAGACAAGTGGGTCAGACCATTTTCAAAATGGCAGGTCTTTTGGAATTTTCTCAGTATGCAGTGAATAGTTCCTACTAAAAGTGGTCCAAGAAGGGATGACCACTAAAGTGGTGATAGGGATAGGGTCATGGGTGACTAAGGCTCATTGTTGTGTGTTGGTGGTGAAGGCAGACTTGTGTGATCCGTAGCTACTGCAGCAAACAGTGTATTATAGTTTACAACAGAAGAAGCTGGCTTGGACTGATGAATCCTGTTTTCTTTTACATCATGGGGACGGCTTGCTGAGTACATCATTCACCTGGGAAAGAGATGCATCAGGATGGCTTAATAATAAATAATCTAATAATAAATAATCTAACCTTTGTTGATCCCCTTGGGGAAATTCCTTCTCTGCATTTGACCCTCCCTATTCAAAGTTAACCTTAACTATACATACTAGGAGCAATGGGCTGCCGAGGTGCAGCGCCCAGGGAGCAGTCAGGGGTTAAGGGCCTTGCTCAAGGACCCAACAGTGGCCGCAGTGGGGGTTCGATCCTCTGACCTTCTGATCAGTAGCCCAGGGGCTTAACCTGTTGCGCCACCACTGTCCCTATGGGTAGAAAACAAGCCGGCAGAAGCATTGTGATGCTCTGAACAATGTTCTGCTGGGAAATCTTGGCATTCATAAGGATGTAACTTCGACGTGTGCCACCTACCTAAATAATGTTGCGACCACGTGAACCCCTTTATGCAAAAATACTCCCTGATGGCATTGGTCTCTTTCAGCAGGTTAATGTGCCTTGCCTTACTGCAAAAAGTGTTCAGGTATGGTTTGAGGAACATGACCAAGAGTTCAAGGTTTTGACTTGCAAAATGGCAAAAGTGTTTACTATGAATAATCTAATCTCTATAATAATCTGCTCGGAGCATCTTCTGAAATTTTATCTTAGTGTGGTGTGGGAGAAAAGACTACAAGCCCTTGTCGGCAGAGTACTTGCATCAACCATGTGCCATTTCCCAGTACAAGATGTCCCAGAAATAGACATAAGCATGTGTTGCACACTTGGACACAATGAGACTTCCAGGCGTGCATAAGTTAAAACACAGAATCTTTACTCTCTCTGTAAACACAGAAACACAAACACATTAGCACAGTACAGTACACGCTTCACGCCGTCAGGAGTCACTGGACAATGCACGCGTTTACTCGCTCCGATTCACTCTTAAACGTGTAATTTTATCTATGTACTTATATGAAAACCCACTCATGCCAACAACATTCTGTACATTCACACAACCCACATTCTAACAAGCTATCTGTGGCTACATTCATTAGCAGGTGTGGCACAGTTCGCACACATTTTCTCATGTAACTTACACACTCTGGTTTAAACATCACATTACACTAACGACAGTTCATATCGCCAACACAGTCGCTATACTTCTATGTCGCTATGTTTCATACCTATTTTAACCACTTTTGCTCACCTGTAAACACAGAAACACAAACACATTAGCACAGTACAGTACACGCTTCACGCCGTCAGGAGTCACTGGACAATGCACGCGCTTACTCGCGCCTTTCCCACAGGACCCCCGGGACCCCCTTAGCTGCCCAAAGTGCCTGTGTGAGCCTTACTATTTGTATCCACAGATTAACTCGCTAAAACATTACAATTGCCACTGTAAATGCACATCCCTTATTTTGCATGACAACCTATTATGAATAAACTGATAACATGAAATAACAACAATAAATGAGAAGAAGTGGGTGGGGCAACCCATGTCCATACAAATGTCCAGAAAATGTCCAGAATTACTGTGGGTCCCACAAGTGCAGACAGCTCGTCGATCTTGTTAAGGAGAGAGTTGACGTTCCCCATTAAAATAGTGGGAATCGATGGTTTGAAGCGCCGCCGGTTGTC
>OMNN01071733.1:0-13543 GCA_900302755.1 Chromis chromis | reverse complement strand
GTGGATCCTTTGGGTACACCTTTGGGATGTGCAGTGGGGCCTCTGTCAGTCAAACTTGTTCCACTGCATCCTATTGACGCTTGATCAGAATGGGGTCTAGGAAGTTTGGAGGTCAAATCAACATCTTTGGCCATTATCATGTTCCTCAAGATGTTCCTGATTGTTTAATGTTTTTGCCATGTGGTGGGGTGCATTTTCCTGCGGGGGTAGGCCAGTGACATTTGGGATTTCCATTTGCATGAGGGAGTGTGCTTGTTCTGGGACAATGTTTATTTGGGTGTCTAAGTCTCATCAACACGGATGTTAAAATCCAAGGTTTTCCATCAGAACACCACATAGTACCAATATGATCAATGTTATTCACTTCACCTGTCAGTGGTCATAATGTTGTGGCTGATTGGTGTATATTACACAGTTGCAGCATACCGTCTAACCTTTTTCTGAGACATTAGGTGATTTTGAATTAACCTCATTTATTTACAGTTTCAATCTCAGTATTATAAAAACCCTGAGTGGAAAATGAAAAATACAGTAAAAATCCACCCATCCATTCAGGATGATGCTATGAAAAGTTGTTACCATTGGAGCAGGAATGCACTGGTCATGAATTAGTAGACTACAACAGTAAAGCTCTACAAAAGAGAACTGTCAATGTTTAACTTGCCACCATTCAAGTCTGTTACAAAGTTACGAAATAGATCAGTGTTGATTCTGTACTGCTTTAGGTAATCACGTCTTCCTGTCGGCAGGACAATGGGTTAAAAAAATACTCACATCATCATCGTCATCAGTTGACATGTCTTCGTCATCTTCTATGTCCACGTTGAGCGAGAAGTTCTCCGTATCACTGCTTTTAAGACTTGGGTGCTGTGTGAACAGAAAGTGCAAGTGGAAAAAATGTTTAATATTCTTGATTTTTTTTCTTCTTACATTCTTGAACAACAATGCTGTATATAGGGTCAGTGGTGGCCTAGTGGTTTGTGAAGCGAACTTGTAACCGGTGGGTCGCCGGTTCGAGCTCCCGGACTGACAAAGAGGTTGAGGTGGGAAAGTGAGAGCGACCGCTTGTCCCAGTCACCACCACTGTGGGCCCTTGAGCAAGGCCCTTAACCCCTGACTGCTCCCCCAGCCCACTGCTGCTCCCCCAAGGGGATCAGTAAACATTAGATTTTAACAAATGTGGTAAAAATGTAAATATGTTACCTGTGAGTCTGTAACTTCACTCTGTAAGAAAAATAAAAGGGACACATAAGAACACAGAGGAATCAATTAAAGTAAAAGATTGAGAAACCCCTTTTCCACCAGAGCAGTTTGGAGTCCGTTCCTAATTTGTAACCAGTTCTTTCAGTTTCGACAGCAAAAGAAACCGCTCTCGGAGAAAACTGGTTTCAGAGCGGCACTAACATTTTCGCTGGACTAGAAGCAAGAACTGCTTATGTTAGGGGCTGTGAGGAGGATCATAAAAACCAGCACTAGCATAGCATTCAGTCAGCCTCATCTAAAGAAGAAAAAACCTGAGTAGAGATGTGAAAGATTCATCTATAATCGTAACTTGCTCTTAATAATTCAACCAATTAAACATATATCAACCAATAAGGCAGAAGATGAGGAACAGTTTGTGTTTGATTTTTGATTATTGTGGACGGTTGAGGTGGTTTTCAGTGTTTGTTTGGCTGAGAGCACAGCCTGAGCAGCAGCCCTGTTTCCATTAAAACACCCAATGGCAGGGAAAATGAGACGAATAATGACCTCATCATCTTTTCAGCCATGGCTCATGGGAGGGACAAACCGTCTCCATGTACTGTGATTTTGAAAAAAGTTCCCAATAAACTAGAAGCTCCAACGGTGAAACCAGCATTCAAACTGATGTTTACACTGACATTATGGCATTGCTCTCTAGCCTGTTTAAAAGCAAATGGTTTCTTAGAAGACCCAACAGTAGCACCAAGTTTGCATTAGTGGAAAGGGGGTAAGAGAGAATATCAGATTTGATACAAGCTTTAATTACCTGGAAACTCATACTGTCGTCAAATTTTTGATTCATACTGTCATCAAATGTTTCAGGAATGTCAATGTAAGGCGTCTGCGGCATGAAGCCTCCACTTCCAGGACCCTGATGGAACACACAGAAAGAACAGGCATTAACGCGAATAAAACATAACAGTAAAAATCAAAACAGTTGTGTGTGCCGGTCAGCTTACCTTGCGAATGGGACATATACATTTGCGTTTCCGACAAATTCGTCTCCGGGACTCTGGGCTCTGTAGTCCATGTTTACAGTTGGCACACTGTCCACAATTGATTGTGTTGTGACATCCCACACACTGGCCACAAGGAATCCACTGCAGTCGACATGAAAATGAACAGAAAGGCAGTTTGGTTTGGGTACGGTTTTATTAGAATCCTAATTTTAGATGCATATGCACGGAATCTGAACTGAATTTTCTGTATGTAGCAATAATCCAGTAGCTAAAATGAAGCTGTTCATGCAGACTGACAGTGCTTTACCTTTCTGAAACGAATCATCGGATGCTCTTTACTCTTTGATTTTGCTGGAATTTGAAAAACAAAGAACAGGTGCAGTTACAACAGGTGTCTTTTTACCCAACCTCAGTTAAGCGCATTTTTATTTCTGATGCAGTTTTGTCAGAGAATCGTGACTGAAAACTCATAAACTGACATACCCCAACAGGTGGGACAGCAGGGCCTCTTTCTTTGCTTGTCATACCAAGTGCCTGTGAAGGAAATACCACATCTGGCACAGACCCTGCAGAGAAACGTGATGAATGTCAGAACATCTGCATTTACCAGCAAGTAACAACAAACCTACACTTGTGATTAAAGTTTCCTGTTACTTCCATCAAGAGTTTTAGTGATGAGGTGAAATAATAAGGGACTCACAGAGTGCTGTCTTCTGACCCAAATTCTCCATTTATGGACGGAAGCGGAAGCGGTTTCGACGACGAGGGAAGAGGCAGTCTGATTTTATTTTCCGTAGGAGGATACTCTGTGCGAGAACTTGGATTCGGCATTCCGGCCACACTGTTCGAAGACACACTCGTCTGGTTGAACAAGGCATTTTTGGGTGCGAGGTTTGGGGTGAGCCTGTGGTGGGAGTCAGGAGTATCTGCTCCCTCTCCTCTCTCCATCCAACTGGACTCGGATGAAGAACGCTCCCGGACCTTTCTCTAAAACATAAACGAGTGAAGATAATGACTGTAAGCCAAACAGTAGAAATCTTAAATGTTTTATGCTCTGAGTGAAAAGTGGGCAATACCCTCACTCTGTGTCGATATCTTATGGGTGGTGCTTCGCCGTCCAGGAACTTGCCCGTCTTGTATTCAAAGGTTGACAAGTCAAGTTGTCCCTCCAGCACTGAGGTCAGTTCTACTCTACTTCTCACTCGATCCCCCCGCGGACTGCGAAAGAGAGAAAACTATTACAACCACTGAAGACATTAGGGCTGCAACTATCGATTATTTTAATAATCAAGTATTCTATCGATTATTCTGGCGATTAATCGAGTAATCGGATAAAAAATAATTTAATTACTTTAGCTTAATTTCATAGTGATACATGACAGATCACTAAGTTCCTATGTCGGAATACACTCCATCACATTGTGAGCATAAACTATCACTTGGTTCAAGACCGTCACCACACTCTCCTACACCCCCACCCACACATATATGGAACCGCTAAAACACGTTCCTCTCTGTGTGTTATCACGAACAGTTTTTTGTCACAAGTCCTATCACAGCTCCACTGGTGCTATTGAAGCGTAATGTTCGACTTTGAACTTTGATTGCACCATTGATGGTTCTTTCTGTATATAGTTATGTTTGATTGTGTATGTATTTTGATTTTAAAAATGGCACTACAGCATGTAAAAATGTAAAGATAAGCTCTGGCTACTTGTTGTATGACAGGTCATCAGGAGTTAAACGAAGCCTCGAGGCAGAGAATTTTGCCTCGAGGCATTTTAGTAATCGTATTACTTAAGAAATCTTTCAGCCCTAGAAGACATCCTGCTGGCATTCAGTCCCAAGCCTCTGCTTCCAGAGATCTAATGGTAGTATTAATATTTATATTTTTGTAAATTACTGAGGCTGCAACAAATTGTTATTTATATTACTGGTTCATCGTCCAGAGCTCCACACTGGGACCAAAATGGCTGCATATGCGACCTTTGTGATAGTCATTGTGGTTGGAAGTACTTTTTCTTTCTCATTGGGTCAGTCAATTCCTCAGTGCCTGATGTGTAAAACAATCCATTTCACTGTTACCGTGTTCCAAAAATGAAATGATCTGTAAAATCACTTGCTTTCAACTTGGATAAATCTGACATTAGAACGCTTTATTTCACTCTTTCCCAACTAATTTTTGGTTTCACACCTGTCTGAGGTAACTGCAGCCACCCAAACAAATCATGTGCTGGTGGAAGTAACTGAGAAAGTTTGTCGCACCAGTGCTACAGCCGTGGCCAAAAGTTTTGAGAATTTTTGGTCAATCCTCAAGCGGCGGATGGACAAACAAAAACCCACAAATTCTGACAAATTATTAATTAAACTGATTATTCATATTCCTCGGTCAGGATGTGGTCCAGAAGTTGATTGACAGCATGCCAGGGTGAATTGCAGAGGTCTTAAAAAGAAGGGTAAACACAGCAAATATTGACTCTTTGTATAAACTCAATTTATTGTCAATAAAAGCTTTTGACAATTATGAAATGCTTGTAATTATACTTCAGTATACCATAGTAACATTTTACAAAAAGATCTAAAAACACTGAAGCAGTGAACTTTGTGAAAACTAATTTTGTGTCATTCTCAAAACTTTTGGCCACGACTGTACTTGTAAAAAAGTTAGTCTGGAGCTCTACTGTCAAATAGATTTCTTTAAAAAATCTATTGTTTAGTTGTTAAATAAAAAATCTAACATTTTATTGTTGTGTCTGACCAACAGTTCACAACCCAAAGACCTCAAATTTACAAACATATAAATAGAACAGAACGACAGAAGTTTAAATCAGCAAATATCGTAAAAATTAGTGCTGATATGTTAAAGTTTTAATATATATTTTGTTGCAATATTGTTGATCGGGCTGCACGGTGGCTCGGTTGGTAGCACAGTCACCTCACAGCTAGAAGATCCCTGGTTCGAGTCCCGATTAGGACGCCTGGGATCTTTCTGTGTGGAGTTTGCATGTTCTCCCTGTGCAGCGTGGGTTCTCACCAGGTACTCTGGCTTCCTCCCACAGTCCAAAAACATGCTGAGGTTAACTGATTATTCTAAATTGTCCGTAGGTGTGAATGAGAGTGTGCTTGGTTGTCTGTCTCTATGTGTAGCCCTGTGATAGACTGGCGACCTGTCCAGGGTGTCCCCTGCCTTCGCCCTGAGTCGGCTGGGATAGGCACCAGTCCCCCCCACCACCCTACAGAGGATTAAGTGGTGTATAGCTAATGGATGGATGGATCTATTATAAACTGAAATGCCTGTAAAAATACAACTTTACTGCAATGAAGACAGTCTGGCCAGATTAAAGAGAATTATCAGTTATGAATGTAATAATGTTTTGACAAAGTGTTACCAGGAGCCAGTGTTTTGTTTATTGCTTCTAGCTGTTTGTAGGATTGTTTTCTGAGTTTATTAAATAACTGCAGAATCAAACAGCAGCAGGACCTATATGAGCATCTCCAAAGCAAGAGAGCTGCTACATTTATGCATGTGACACAACGGCAACAAAGAATCCTATTTTTTTTTAAACCTAAGCCGATAGTTTTGGTGCAGAATAATGGTCTCACATGGGACCAAATTTCTTAGGTGCGGTTCCTGTATTAGGCTTACAGTTGTGAATGTTTAAACGTTTAAATACACACTTGTAGAGACCATATTTATCACGGTAGTCTTAAGTTTCCAGTGACTCCTTACAAGTCTCCATGACAGGTTAGAAGGTAAAGGATTTAACCCCAAGAACACCATAACTACTGTCAAGCATGTGGTGGCAGTATTATTCTCTGGGGCTGTTTTGGTGACAGCTGAACTGGTGCTTTACACAAAGTAAATTAAATAATAAAAAAGGAGAGTTACCTCGACATCCTTCAGGAAAACCTTAAATCATCAGCCAGATGGGTGGATCTTGAGTGCAGTTGGGTGCTTCAGCAAAACAATGACCCTGAACGCACAGCAGTTTTAGACTGGTCTCCCCCAAGTACTGACTTAAACCCCATCAAGAACCTGTAGACTGTGCTAACGAAATAAATGTGTCAGAAACCCAACAAATTTAGTTGAACTGTACCAATTCTGTCGAAAGGATTGGTGAAAGATACAACCACAAGACAGAGGACAGCTACCAAAAGCACCTAGCTGAGGTGAAAATGGCCAATATTAGCATTTCTGTGTATATATTTTTGATGCAGCAGATTTTGTCATGACTTATTATAAATCTATGAAAGAACCGAAATGCATGATTGGTTTTTGTGACAAAGGTTCATGTTTTTCAATGATTCCATCATAGAAAATGAAGACTTACAGGAGTCATTGGAAACTCAAGACTGTAATGATAATGTCTTCACCTTCCTAGTACCAACCTCTGAATGCAGATTTTGTGGTTCTTTGATAGTGGGTATGTCTCTACCGTTACACTTTTTACCTAGCTTCGAAATGTAATTTAAATTGTTTTTGTATCACAAAAGAAATTTTGTGGAGACAAAGCAGATCCACTCTTTCTTTGTAACTTTAGAAAGCTGCACTACTAGGTTGATCAAAAGCTTAAATTCTGAAGTTAAATTCAGTGAGTGCTGTTAAAGTCAAGCAACTATCTGATCTGAAATATGTCATTCTTTTCCTATACCAACCATGTGTGAAGTAGATGCTCAGTCACATGTCTAGATCTTGTAAAAAGCCGACTTGGGTCACAGGTTGGAACGTGCTACAGTTTCTGAGTATAAGACAACAGGTTTTCTCCAGGGGTGCTTAAAAATGAAAGCCTGAGGTTCATTAAGCTTTATTTAAATTCTGACAATCTGTCTTTGAATTGGGTATCAAAGCGCCGCGACATTCTTGATTTTTAGTTGAAAAATGTCACATAAGTAAGGCAGGGGTGGCTAACAGCCGTCACACTGCCAACGCTCATCAAAATAAAGTTTGACGCATTTCACCGAAAAATTCTCCTTGGACTTATTTAAGCTGGAATTAACAGGAGTTGAAGAAAGAGGGGAGATTTCTAACCCCCGCAGTTAATGCTTTGTGAGAAATGTTTAATTTAATGTCAGAGGAAATATCCTACATGCTATGAAGTCGTGCATTTACAGAAGAGTGAGAAAGTGCTTAATATTTAAAGAGTGTGGAGTATTATCTTTCCTTGATGGATCCAGGGCTTCATTTGAATAAACACAGTAAAGTATGGAGCGCTCGGAGGCTGAGAAACAAAGTTGCTCCATGGTATCTTTCATGCCTGGATGTTAAAACGCACACATCAGTTACTAACCTTATTTTCTGCGTACTGGAAAGTGAGCAAATAATCCACAACCTTCTTTCAGTCTCCGTGGTGTCTGCTGTGCTGCTGGAAAGCATTTGTGTCATGTATTTGACTGTTTCAGGCATTTTGAGGCAGATATTCCAGACAGACTCTTTGGGTATAGGCTCTGCTGTGTAACCATTGAGATAAAGGGTGGCAGACAATGACTTGCAGATTGGTTTTCAGCCCATACAGAACTTTTACACAATAAGTTCAGTGGATAGTCAAGACTTCTCTGACTTCTTGATATGTTCTATTGTGCGCTTTGAGCTGAGATGTGCACTGTGCTGCCCAAAGAAGACCTCTCCAGTCTAAACAATGGAGCCCATAAATTTCTACATCATTATGAGCTATTCAGATGTTCCCCGCTTGATGTGCATATTTTAGAAGCCAGAGGGCCATCAAAGTCAAACATAAAATACAAATGAGGTCTTTATGAACCCATATTCATTTACAGTCTGCTGCAGCATTCTGTTTAATTTTCTCTATCTCACTCTTTATCTCAATCATGCTCGTCCAATCTGTTGAAAGCTTAACATTATGAAAAACACAACAAACACAATGCCTTTTATAAGGCCATTAATCTGTGATTATGTCCAGTGTGTGTATACATACAATATACATATATTTCTCCAAACGACTCCGTGTTTTAACTCCTACATCTTTAAACAAGTTATAAAGGATCGTTTATTTAGAGCAAATTCTGAACTAAAAAAACACTCGAAAGATAACAACCCCCACTGGGAGAGGCCACTAAAGTAGCTGCCTAAGGCACGATCACAAATATGTGGCCAGTCAGTGTCATTACTGCCCAGGCCATCTAATACAGCCTCACCAGCAGTCATAACTCGCACATCTCAATTCACCTGCCAAGGGCAAGTGCCCAAGGTCACATTTAGCCTCAGGTTAACAAAGTACTGTCCACCACCACCATGAGGTACCCCTGTTAGTCACTGAAGTTTTTAAAGTTAACTTTCACCACACTGACTTTTAAGTGGAATCTAAATATGTATTTGGTATTTTTTAGCTTTAATGATTCTCAGTATTTGTTTCACAGTCTGTAATTTGGGTTTACAGAAAGAACCTCCCTGTCAGATGATGTGTTGCATTGAATTTCTGTAACCTTTAACCACCGCATGGCTAAAACCCTAAAACCTCTGTAAACCGATTAAATATTTGATGCACATAAAGTTTTTTTTGATACCGGCATTAAAATTTAAACAGTTATTTAAGTGCTGGCATCATCCTTGGTATGGACACAGCATCCATGTAGTCACTTAGTAATGTTGAGAAAACAGTACATCACTACAAGGTCCATTTAATGGCTGTTACAGAGTTTTCAGTCAGATGACATGGTTTTTATTAGAGGTGGGCAGTCTAGTAGTTGAACAACAAACGTATAGGAGTTTTCTATTTTAACAGAACCACATAGGGAAGTTGGACAAGTGGAGGAAGGATTCATGTCTTGTGTTAGACCATCATTTTTTTCCACTTAGTTTTAATTTTGCTTTACTTTGTGACTTAAGTCTAGTTTTCACTTGCTGTTTGGATCTAAATATGTATTTGGTATTTTTACTAGCTTTTGCAGTATTTGTTTCAGCATCCATACAGTCACTTGAGAAAACACTACATCACTACAAGGACCATTTAATGGCTGTTCTGGAGCTTTCAGTCAGATGACATGGTTTTTATGAGGTGGGAAGTCTGGCCAAAGGATCATGAAGATTTTTTAGTATAGAATCACGATCTGAATCACAATATTTAGTTGAACCCGTGTGATCAGCCTGTTACTTCAAAATCACTTCTGACTCAAAGTGGTGATACATATCTCCAGCATGTTCAAGTTCTTCTGTCTTCGGTTTAAAAAGTAGGTCACATCTTCAAGATACATAGTGAATTCAGTTTGTAACAACTAATTACGCTTTGCTTTGTTCATGTGGAGTAGAAATGTTTGGACAGTGTTGGTATTTATAGCAATGCGACCTGTGTGTTTCCTTTGATCATACGCCAAATTAAGATTTCTCCACGATATAAAATTGTGAGATCGCTCACCTCTGGTTCTCATCAGCAGATGGTGGTTAGTTTAGGTGTCATGGATTTGTTGATGTTCCAGTCTCCTTTCTGAGCACTGTAAAGACGTTTGATACCTTGTTCTTATTTCCATGGTGTTAAATTCTGTCAAAGCCGGTGTCGTCTCAAAGATATGTGTCCTTTGGCATCGGTGCCACCCACACACCTATTTTACTATTTTTCTCATTTAAAAGAACCTCATAGGGAAGCTGAATAGGTTGAGGAAGGACTTGTGTCTGGTGTTGGACCATCATTTTTTCCACATTTTATTTTGTGATTTAAGTCTAGTTTTCACATGCTGTTTGGTTAATTTTAGGAACCAAAACTACTTAAGTTTAGGAAAAGATCATGATTTGGGTAAAAATATACCCTTTCACAACATTACTCACATGTTACAAGCCAGTGACAGTGGCACTGGAAAATGATGCTGAAGGATTCCCAGCATGTTCAAATGTGATGCTAAGAGTTCTTATGAAGAGACCATATGTGACGAGATGAGAGTGAGAATAGGATCTAAAAGTAAATTTGAAAATCCACAATCCCATATCTGATGATGATGAAGATCATTATATGATTGAAGGATGCAGTTTTCCTCGACAGCTGTTACCAAGGACAAGAATAAACCTCAATGAAATCATGTATTTATTTCCCCGACTCTGGAAGAATAATTCATTTAAACTATTCAGGTGCATAGAAGGGAAAACAAATATGTTAATATTCCGGTTTCATTGTCACATTGCCATGATGGACACATGGTTATGCTGATTAAAAGAAGCTGGGAGCAAAATGCATAAAAATAGAGGCAGGTTTCAGTGTGATAAACCCCCAAATGATGGTGTGTGTTCATTTTTCAGCATCTAATAATTGCTGTTGCAGCTGGAGAGCACAAAAAGGTTAGTGAGGATAGAAGAAGGAATGTTTGCTAAATACAAAGCAATAAGTCTGCATTATAATAAGACCAGAGGAACAGGATTACAATGCATACAGGCATGTTTACTTGTAGCATCTAAATGTTTGGTATAGTGCAGTGTATATACAACAAATCCACATCTGTTTACTGTTACACCACATGTTATTGAGTTGCATTATATTGCACTGCATTAACTGCATAAAGTCGGTGGTTGACTTCTATCAATTTATTATCTCCATAAAAATCTATCTATCTATCTATCTCACTATTGGCAGTGTGTTCAGATGCGAATCAAAATGGCCTCAGTGGGTGAGCTACACAAATAGGGCAAATATACCATGCAAGCTGGTTACACAATCATAATTTTCTATCCAAACAAATCCACTGTCAACATCTATTTTGTATTTTGTTGTCCATGTCAGCTTTAGTGTGTTTGTGCGCCGTCAACACACCGAAAAATGTGATGAATGTTATGCTTTGTGATGTAAACAGGTATTAGGGAGACTTGTAGCATCGCTGCAGAGAAGAGTTTTGATTCCCTTGTGTCTTGAAGACATGCTGATGCTCACAAATCAAGAATGACCTTGCTCAATGTCAGAGCACGGTGCTGTCCGAAAGCAGCTCTAGTTTATTGGGTGTGCAGCATCCCAATATTGCACAATAACTATCTGCAGTGATGGCAGGACATCACAAGGTACGAGGGAGAGAGAAAACAGAGTTGGGGTGAAAATAAACGAGCGGATGGAGGGGTGAGAATTAAGCTGAATCTGCCATTATTCTCTGAGGTACTGCACAGTGCGCAGCATCTTGCCGAGTAAGAATAGTGGTGAGGCACAATCATAGGAGAAGCTGTTTATCTTTGATTTCCCTCAATCAGTAATCAGGCCCCTGTTTTTGTCAATTATTTGTCCCTGTTTGACAGCTCGTAAGCCCATAAGATGCAACACAATACTGAGCCTCATAAAGAAAGGCAAATCCAGACTTTATAGGATTACTGACTCCCTCATAAACTAGGAACTCAACACCCTCCTGAGCGAATATTCCATTTATAGGATTTATTTTGCAGATCCCAAAACAGAGTTCACAGCTTTGCTGAACCTAAGGAGATCAAATGGTAGAGCCCTGATGTCAACAGTGTGCTAAGCTTTTCAATATGCATCACCTCAGCTGACACTGTGAGAGGTAAATCTGGTGGGCCATCAATACTCCGAGAGAGCGAGTTGAACATGATCCAAAAATGCATCAGATGATAGATCTCTGAGACAGGGTTCAAGGGGATATTACTGCTTACTGCACGGTTACAAAACACATGCAAATAATAGCAATAGTGATTTCTAAATAGGGGCTCAATCACTAAACACGTCAACTCCAGAGGGTACATGAAAAGATTGTGGGGTGGTTCAACTAACCTGAATAAACAGAAAATATTGTTAGCTGTTAGATTTATGCACATGTTTTTGTTTAGGAGGAAAGTAAAACTAAAAAACTAAACTGTCCAAATAAGATTAGAAATAAGTGTGAAATTGATCTTCAGTTAATTTATTGCCCCTCTAACCCATAAGCTACCAGCTACAATGGATCGACTGCCTGGTTTAAAATTAACCACCAACCTGAGTCAATTTTAATGCCCTGAAGCTGCGTGATACCATTGAGTATTCATGAAAACTACTTAGCAGGCAGGCAAAAGAGGGAAAGAGTTGGCTAAAAGTAATACGTTTTGTAAATGTTGCTCTTTTTAGTATCAAAGGAGCAACAACTTGGAGTGCTTATTTATGTCAAAAGCTAAGAGTGAAGTGTTTTAATAATGCCAAGAAGAAGTAATAAATAAACAGATTCAACGTTTTCCTTAAAGAAAGTGATAAATATTTGAAAGAATCAGCTAGAAAAAGTGGATAAACAGGCCACATATTGAGTTAAAATGAATTAATAAAGTGTTGAAATGTCTGATAACAGCTGACAAATAGTTGACATTATAATGTTGTGGTAGAAATGCAAACATTACCAAGTTAAACATTCAATTAAATTCAGTTGGATGGAAAACTTGCAATATTTGAACAATATTCTTTATAATATTCACATTCTGTGGCAATAAAAGACTCAAAACACTTTTATTCACTACAATGAAAAGAGATTGACATTTGGACATTATTACATTACATTAAGCCCACTCATTTCACAATGTCTGGGCTTTGCAAAAATGAGTAAAATGCAAAACAGATCAAAAAAACTAACTTTTATGTTCGGCAACAAAACATCGCAGCACAACAGAAAAACATCAGCACAAAAGACGTCCGGCTTCATTCAGCTATAACACAAACATTTAGCAATTTAATTGTGAAGATTAAATATATATTTTTCATAAATCCAATTTTCAGCACAGATTTTTTGCCGAAACTTCAGAATCATATTCACAGTTGAGCCACACAAGAAAACCCAAGAAAGAAAAATCCTTTTAACTCTGTTCCATTTTCTTCTTAGTGTTTGAAAGTTGAAATGAGCCCACAGAACGGACTCACACTGTGTCTTCCTTCTCTACAAATTCATCTTTTCATCTTAAATCAAATCGTATGAGATGTCCCATAGCAGCGTGGAGACGATGCTGACTGATTCATGTTTCCAAGCTGCTTTTCATCTAAGTGCATGCTGTTTACATTCTACAGTGTATTAATTTATAAGCACAAGGCATTTCATGCTACACATGGCATTGTTTATGTATAAGCCTGTGGAGCCACATGTAAGCGCTGTTTGTGTTTCCCCGGTGTAGAGGTGATTACCAGAACTGGGAGGGATGCTTGCTTTCTTCTCCTCCACCTCCATATTTAATATGCCCCCATGTATTATTTTTCGCCGCACAAGGAATATGTACAATGTGTTGGAATGACACACATTAGGCTTATGGCTTTGTGCCTCAGACTGACATGTGTGGGCCGTGCTAAAGCAGGATATTTTCAAGTGTATGAATAATTTTGAGCTCCGAATGATAACATCTAATTAAATGAGTCAGTGCTTTACTCATTTGTCTGGATGCCTTCAATACCAGAGCC
>OMNN01071731.1:3055-13634 GCA_900302755.1 Chromis chromis | reverse complement strand
TTACACGCCGTGGTCAGGCCTGCCGAGCACTTTCTCACTAGGAGGACTTGAGTGTGTGTGTGTGTGTGTGTGTGTGTGTGTGTGTGTGTGTGTGTGTGTGTGTGTGTGTGTGTGTGTGTGTGTGGTGTGTGTCGTCCTCCGTTCTATGTGGCATATGACCAGTCACCATACGTCCTTGTATTTGTGCTGTCACCCACGCAATTCTATTTTTACCTCAAGAGTCGTGAGAACACGCACAAGCATGTGTGTGTGTCTGTCTGTGTGTGTGTGTGTGTGTGTGTGTGTGTGTGTGTGTGTAAACCTGTGTGTCAGGGTGTGTCGTCAGGTTACAGGGTGTGTAAGTGGACTCCTCTTTGTCCTGGTTGATAATTTTAGACAGACGGCCACTGAAACTTTCAACAGGGGGGTCAGATGCTCTGTGCAGCCTTTTCCACTGACAGACAGACAGACAGACACACACACACACACCTGTGTTCACTCCCATAATTACCAGTTAACACACTGCGCTCCGGTTCAGGAATTCTTTACTCCTGATGTCTAAAACTTTGTTTTATAGATGTATACTTCTTGCTGTACTGTACACAAATACTTCACATAATACAAAAACATGTAAACCTTTAAAGGTGACGAAGTGCTGATTGTAGAGGTTTTCTTTGAAGGGGAAGTTTCAGATTTCGATCTGGCAACAAACAGTTTCAATTTACCAAGTGTTGTCACAATATATCATTGGAATTTAGCCCAAATTGGTGATAAATGTAACCGTTAAAGGTGCCATATGGTAATAAAATCCATTTTTATTGTGGTGCTATGGGTGTAAAATGGAGAAAAATAGACCTGAAAACTAAAAATGCACTCCAGGTCACATCTATACACATACAGCACATATGAGCTGTTGTTGTTTTAGTCACATGAGACTCAAAAATGCTGTTATAATGCTTTCTGTGTAAACATGACGTTGACAAATACCCCCACCTCTGTCAAGATTCAAATCCTGATTGGGACACCCGTTTGCATGACATCACCTTATTCCAACTAAGGTCACTCAACCCTTCGAACCCAGAGCATTTTCACATTTTTACTCACTCTAGGCTCAATTTTTACTGCAATATAAAGACCTGCACCTCTATGGAAACAGCAGAACCATGGCTACATGTAGAGAGAATGTGTTCTGTGCAGTATAACACAGCTATAATGTTATAAATCATAAAATATGAAAAAGTTGAGTATTTATTTTACAAAAAATGAAAATATTTAGGGCTGCATGGTGGCTCGGTTGTTAGCACTGTTGCCTCAAAGGTAGAAGATCCCCGGTTCGCGTCCTGGTTAGGACGCCTGGGATCTTTCTGTGTGGAGTTTGCATGTTCTCCCTGTGCAGCGTGGGTTTTCACTAGGTTCTCCAGTTTCCTCCCACAGTCCAAAAACATGCTGAGGTTAATTGATGATTCTAAATTGTCCGTAGGTGTGAATGAGAGTGTGCTTGGTTGTTTGCCTCTACGTGTAACCCTGTGATAGACTAGCGACCTGTCCAGGGTGTCCCCTGCCTTCGCCCTGAGTCAGCTGGGATAGGCTCCAGCCCCCCCGCGGCCCTACAGAGGATTAAGCGGTGTATAGATAATGGATGGCTGGATGGATGAAAATACCTAGAGTCAACATGCACAACCTCTTTCTTTCTTTCTTTCTTTCTTTCTTTCTTTCTTTCTTTCTTTCTTTCTTTCTTTCTTTCTTTCTTTTTTTAAAAAGATTTATTTTTGGCCTTTTATGCCTTTATTAAATAGGACAGTGGATAGCGTCGGAAACAGGAGAGTGGGGAAGGACATGCGGTAAACACCCGAGGTTGGAATCGAACCCAGGACAGCCGCTACACCTTAGCACTTGGATCACGCGACATAACTGCTAGGCTATCGGGGTGCCCGCACAACCTCTTTCTAAATGCCCACAGGTGTTGCCACTACTGAAAGAAATGGTGACTCTGTACCATAGATATTTGACTGCTTACATTTCTAATTTATTTCTATACTTGTCTTCTCTTTGCTCTGTGCAGACACTGCCTGCAGTTCAGCCGAACAGGCAGGCTTTGTCATGTGACTGTTGGACACAGCTGAGTCACTCATGCTTCTCATTAGCATTGAGGAGTGCAGACTCTTTTGTTTATTACAGGATCTGCTCAATGCAAAATGTAGATTTCTGACCAATTTTTAAAGGAGACACGGCATAAGGTGAATTTAAGGAAACAATTTAAAGCTTAGAAAAGCAACTCACACATGATTAGTTCAAGGACCTTTGGTAAATCTGGCAATTTCTTCTGTTTTTACAGTCTCTTGCTCTTCATGCCTTTCAAACCTGTCAGCGAGTTTAGGGCTTCAGATGGTTAAAACATTGTAAAAAACCTAAACCGTACGACCAAAGCTGTTCCAACTTTGGCAAAGAAAATTGTTTTTGAGCACCACATCATATCTACTAAGAGCTAAACATGTAGATGCTGGATCAGCAGTTATTAAAAGAGCACGATGATGATGATGTGATGACTCTGCACCCACCTGTGCTGGCTCTTTCAGGTGGGTGCAGTGTGGGTGATGATGCAGACTGTGTGTTTACTGATGAGGCATGGGTTACAAAGACGGAGAGAGTCAAGAAAATGTAAGAAAATGGGAACAGGAAGTCTAATAGGGCGAGAGTCCAAGACATGGAGAGAGAGATGACTGCTGACTCATCCTCTGACAGAACAGATCTGTCTCCGACTCTCGCTCGTCACCCCAAAGTGCTGCTGGCAGTGTCTCCTCCAAGCTGTTCCCAGCTCTCCTCAACCAAATATCTCCAGCTGAGCGCGCTGAAGTGCAGTCTCATAATATGAATAATTAATTTACATACTAAATTATACTCCGATCTACTTCTCTCAGTGATTCAGCTGCTCTGTGGCGACAGAGCTGTGTCACAGCTTAGCATGACAGGGCTGATTTTTGCACCAGTTCCAGTGTAGACTTCTTTTAATAAAACGATGACTGTGTTTTAAATGCTTCCTGTTTGTTTCATGTTGTTTTTAGGAAGGCGATCTCCCGCTCAGGGGTCCATTACCTCGGTCCACCCCAACCATCGCTCCCTCCACCGTCCAACGGACCCAACAAGGAGCTGCGTACCTGCGTGGACTGGACGGTCAGACATACACTCATTTGATCTAACCCAGCCTGAATCGTGATCTTGTGATGCACACATGAACAAAATACATATACATGGTGCAGATACATTCATTTAGTTTTAGATAGTGTACAAAAAAACATTTGTTTCTGTTTGGCTGAGTCACTCAATGACATTTGGATTTTCATGCCAACAGATTTATTAACAGTCTGGTTTCAGCGGCCGTATGTTGGTGTGGAAATGAAAGGCAGCAGTTTCTTTATGATCATTAGTAGAAAATGTCTCGGTAACAAACTGTGGGTAGGAAAGTTTTATTCGTCACGACTTTATGAGACGTGACTTTCTCCGAATTTATTCTGCACAATTTAATGGCTTTTACTTACGAAAGATGAATCACAAACTGAATAGCCATTTTCAAGTGCGTTAAAATGTGTTCCCAATGCTTAGGGAAATGTCAAAATGAAACAACTCTGCAAATTAGACAGCACTGGTCAAAGAGTGCAACGGAAAATTCTAGGTGGCATTTTTATTTCCACTGAAATCCATATGAATAAAAGTATGCCATTTGCAAAGCTAGTTCTCCTAACAAAGACGATGATTTTCCATTTCATTTGTGGCGCTTTAAACTGAAAGCAGTTTGTGATCTTCTAAAGGCAGGTAGGAACGAAAATGAGTGTGCAATTTTGTAAAATGCCTACATTTTGTCAAATCAAGGGATAGGGCATTTTCTGTAATCAGTGACATTTTATATCATAATGGACAAATAATCTAAAACCTTTTGGGCCACAGGTGTCTAGCCAGGCAGAGCTTACATCAGGATGTTTATCAGCTGCACCTGTTCAACTCATACGAATCACCACTACATAACTGAAGCATCTCCTTTCATCTAATAAGATCATCTCATTACAGACAGCAATCTATTAAAGATAATAATAATAATACATTTTATTTAACAGCGCCTTTCTCAACACTCAAGGACACTTAACAGAGTAATTAAAAAGCACAATGAAATAAATAAAAGCAAAAAAGTAACAAAAATTAAAATGCAACAGTGAAATTACAGAGTATGCAGTTTGAAACAGATGGGTTTGAAGTGGGGTAGAGAGATGAGTTCCAGAGATGGGGAGCAGAGCAACTGAAAGCTCTGCTCCCCATGGTGTTGAGACGGGCGGAAGGCCACAAAGAGGTGGAGGGAGGAGGAGGAGGACCTGAGGGAGCCAGAGGGGGTGGATATACGGAGGAGATCAGACAGATGGGGAGGTAGAGGTTGTGGATGGCTTTGAATGTATACAGGAGGATTTTGAAGGTGATTCTGAATTTGACCGGGAGCCAGTGGAGCTGCTGGAGGACGGGGGTGATGTGGTGAAAGGAGGGGGTTCTGGTGATGATGCGGGCTGGAGAGTTCTGGACCAGTTGGAGCTTATGGAGGGATTTGTGGGGGGCACCGAAGAGGAGTGAGTTACAATAGTCAGTACGGGAGGTGACGAAGCTGTGGACCAGGATAGCAGTGGTGTGAGAGTGGAAAGAAAGTGAGCTGTCGAGGATGACTCTAGTCTTCAAGATCTATGATTCCTTTCAATTAGTTTGGTATATGACTTTTAAAATCCTTCACAACAACATTTGTAAACAGCATCACATTTGTTCCTAAAATCCACTGGAAGATGCTTTTAGAAATGATTTTTTTTTAATGATAATCACCTCAATTTAAAACATGTGTAGAGTTAAACTGCTGCCAACTTCACCTTGCTTATAATGAACCCAAACCCTCAAAAGACACCCTTGTGTTTTTGTCTGACTGAACATGAAAAGAACGACTGTGACAGAGAGAGATTCTTGCTTTAATAGCGTTAAAGTTGAAGCATTTTCAATTTCAAAAAACATCCAAACTGCTTCAAATTCACTGAAAAGATTAATAAAAAAAAATGGTGTGAAAAATGCGTCTTGTGTAACGAGGATGTTAAACACTTTTATAATAATCTGTTACAATAATTAGGCGCCAAGTGAATCACACGTAAATAATGAATAGTAAATAAAATGTGCTGAATTATTAATAGGAAAGTAGACAAACTGTTGCGGGCCACATCTGAGATTTCCCCTGGGTTCCATCTGCAGGGACACTTCCTCCACGTCATCACTGCCCTTTATCTTTCTGCACCACACACACACACACTTATATAATTATGGTACTTAATCGCTCATTAATATATGGTCATGGGTTGATGTGGCCCCCTTTCAGGTGCTAATAAGTCAGGTATATAATAGCAGCTACGTAACAAAGAGATGCACACCAATTAGTGCGGGAAGGACTGCAGCAAATGAAGTAATCACTCACTTTACACATTAAGTTTTTCACATGTAGTTTTTCTTCTTGTTAATGATTACAGATTAAATCATTCACCAATTAAATTACTGTGTCTGTGCTAACATACAATATTTGTTAATATACTACTATAGGTAATAATATTGATAACTCCCAGAAGCATCCTCTTGCTATCACATACAACATGCATGAAGTATTTTACACTTAGCGTGTCAGTGTGCGTATAGATGTGTGTCATGTAGGTGTGTGTTTGCACATGAATCTGCAGCTCCAGTAGTGTTTTGATTAGCACCTTACATTAACATGCACTGTGAAATTACCCACCTCCTCAGCAGTGGCAATTATGTGCTTGACACACTTGTTGACCGCGCTCGCTCCCGAGTGTTAATGTGCATATGGTTGCAGTTTAATGTGGCTGAAAAATAATCAGTGGCGCTAAAGATTGAGAGTGAGACAGCGCAAGGTTCATGCAAGTTATTATGTGACTTGCAGCCTTTTCTCTCTCTTGTCTCTGCAGGAGAACGCAGTGAATGGGGATCACCTGTGGATGGAGACGAGTTGTTCTGGTGAGCTTTGTTATCTCGGAGAGGACACCTGCCTACTCAAGACTGCAGTGAGTAGTGTACCGTACTCACTGGCTGCTTCTGTGTGTGTGTGTGATAGAGTGACACAGAGGGTGCTTCTTCTGGCATTTCTGTGGATATCTTGTAAGTATAGGGGAAAAAAAGCCCCGAGGTCTTTTATGGGCTTTTGAACGACCTTTATGACCTTTGAAACCCTCCAAACTAAATACTAATGCACATATAAAGTATATATGTTTTTTATTTGTATTATTTTGCATTCACAAAACCTGAACATGACATGGGAGGTCAACATGCCATAAGCCTATACAACAGGCTTTAGGGCTTGACCAGTATGTTTTTAGGGCAGATGGGGGCAGTGGTTGTCTAGTGGTTTGTGAAGCGAACTTGTAACCAGTGGGTCGCCGGTTCGAGCCCCCAGACTGGTAAGAGGTTGAGGTGAGAAAGTGAGAGCGACCGCTTGTCCCAGTCACCACCACTGTGGGCCCTTGAGCAAGGCCCTTAACCCCTGACTGCTCCCTGGGCGCTGCACCGCGGCAACCCACTGCTCCTAGTATGTATAGTTAAGGTTAACTTTGAATAGGATGGGTCAATGCAGAGAAGGAATTTCCCCAAGGGGATCAATAAAGGTTAGATTATAAGATTATTATTATTATTATATTAGTAATCAAGGAGAGCGATATACTGTATGTACATTTCCAGTAAAACAAGTAACGCAAACACAACACAAAAATTTCTGAAGACCACAGAGTTGTGACTACAGATAGAGGTGACTGCTTTAGAGCCTAAGTAGCCCATTTTTAGATAAATTATTTTGTCTTAATTGGTTTAAATAATACTAATTGGTCTGTTAGATAACTGGTCAACCACTAATGTGCTTCACTTAAATACAAATGCTACGTTATGTGGTGAAATGAACCGAAGATCTAATTGTGCTATATGTAGATTTGACAGAAAATGGCAGAAATCTAGTCTTTAAGTGGATTTTTTTATAATGTGTGCATGTTTCTAAATGTAGTAAGTTGTATGAAATTTGCAGTAATAAGTATGCACATGAGTTGGATGTTTGAAATGGGTTGATTCATTTATTAACGCTAATACAAGTAGTAATACTCTAATTGAGGGATTCCCAACCTTTTTAGTTAGAGTTTACATCATTGAGCCAATTGCCTGGCACATTTTTTTCTGCATTCATTAGAATATACAGTCTCCTTTCGTGTGTTGACAGAGAGAGGAAGGCTGCATTATGTCTTGTCATTTTTGCGAAATTAAAAATAGAAACAGATCTCTCCGCAGTCCTCAGTATCTTCACACAGATTTCATGCACTCCTCAACGATGAAAGGCTGCGATGACAGGCAGGTGGTTTTACATAGGGATAAACTATACTTTAATTTAAAAAGAAATGCATCTGCAGAGTAGTTAAATAAATCAATAAATAGTTGTTTGTTTTTTTAAAGCAGACCTTACATTAATTACCCCATTAAAGCGGAACAATAATAATGATTAAGTAGCAGATGATACTTTTCTGATCTGTGGTCGGCCAGGTGGGGTACATCCAAACAGGGCAGACAGTTGGAGACAGTTGTGATTTTACTGCCTCGTGTGAAGGACTAATTTATACCCATCTCCAGTCAAATTATGGTCCCTCGTAGCTCATGTTCACTTGAAGGGCAGAGCACGTGGTTCCAGTGTTCTGGAAATGGAGGATATTTTTTAAACAGGATGCCACACGCTCACTCAGGCAATCCATGTCAACAAAGCAGCACAGATATTACTCAGAAAACAGAGAATAAGAGCTCTTGAGTGTGATTAACCATGAGCTGTGTAAAAAGTGTTTAAATTACAGGTATTGCAGACCCCTTTCAATCCGCACACCTCTAACACTGGAGAAAAAACCTGTAATGGAGAGCTGAGAAACAACCTTTGATTCCGATATAATAATATAATGATATATCTGTACATTTCCACTGATGGCAGGAAATTACAGTGTATAGGAACATGGTGAGGCTGTAAGATGTCAGATAGATTGAGCTGCGGCAAAAGAAAAAAACAATCCACTATAATCTGAGTGTGATGAATTTAATGAGATAGATTTTCTATGTCCAGAAGGACGGGCTGACCTCAGTGGAATCTGAGGGTGCTTTGAGAAGTCATGGCTGACATAAATAAACGCATACCTACCTGCGCTCAGCTAGATATAGATAATTTAGTCTGACTCATCGGATGTCGACTGTATTCATAAGCCTGCCAGTGGCCGTGTATTTCACGTTGCATACCCCTCCTCTTTTCCCAATCTGTGTGTTACCGTTTTCAAAATCCCCTTTGCTACGGGAAACAACAACAACCACCTCTGAGCAGCAACACACACGCTGAATCTGTGTTATCTTTTATCTTATGTAAGTATTAAATCTGATTAAACTACAGTTGCATGATCAGAACAACTCCTGAACGCACCTTAAAAGGGACTCTGACACCCGATGCTGATCCATTTTCTGACAGCCAAAGTAATTCGCAACATCGACTCAACCAATGTACTGATCTGTTTCACTACATAGAAACTTTTGTGATTTCGGTTTAATAAAATTCTGGAAGAGCTACATGCAGCTTGCAAGTCATCTGTGCTTTTAATGAGTCCAGTTTACTCTTCCAGAGCCAAACTATCCACAAACTTCCCCTCTGAAAAGTTTTCTTTCCCTTTTTTTTTATTACAGAAGTCAAATCAGACATCGTTGATTGTTTTTTGTGGTGTTTTGTTTTGCAGTAAATTATCCATTTCCATGACATTGCTCGACTCCCTGCATGTAAATCTTTACCAAAACTCATCCTCCGACACTATTTTACAGGAGCAGCATTCTGGATTTTGTACATTCAAATTGGTTGTGATTGGTGTAAAGAAATACAAAGCAGAGTGTTTTCCCTTATAGTAGAATGATAATGGGTGTAGTCAGACCATTCTGCAGCACAGTCTGGCTATGCAAAACTATAGTGAATATGATACCTTAATAATTTCATTTTAAATACTAAAGAATATAGATATTGTAAATTGAACATATTAGAATTTTGGACCATGCAAGACTAGTCATAAAGGAACTGCATGGTTGTCAAATTAATATAAGATAACTGCTTTAGAATATATTGTCTCTCACCTAAGTTTATTAATCCCAATAGCTATAACTGACCACTGGCATCAGGAGGTTAGTTTTCGGTAGCTGTGTTTGCTTGTGTTGTAAAATGGAGAAAAAACAGCTCACAGTACAGAGGCCTTAATAACACTCTGTCTCACAAAGGGAGAAAAGCAGTGCAGCTTGTTAATCAGTCCAACAGCTTCTCTGTTCTTTCATCACTTTTTAATTTGGACAAAACCAGTGTCTCCGAGGATGAAATCAAAGCACAATCAAATGTCAGAAACAAGATACAAACTAAATAAAAAACAAGTCAGACCCCGAGGAAGACTTCGAGTCGATACGTGTTGGTCTGATTGTTTGCAGATATAGCGCTCCAAGAATAAATGAATGATATTTCACTTAAAAAGGGAGTGCCTTGAGCTGCCGTATAGCTCGCTGAGTTAAGGCGTTACCATGTGGGCGCAGGCAGCCAGCACCGGTCATGAGTTCGAGTTTGGCTCAAGACCCTTTGCTGCATGTCACTCTCCTCTTCACCCTATCTCTCTCTCTATCAATAAATTGGGCAGTGCCTTGCTTTTATTCCCCCTCGGTTGTCTGCACACAACAAGCCCGTAATGGATATTCATGCAAACAGCTTCTAGTTCATCAGATTGACTGAATTTTTATTACCATATCATACATACTATAAAATGTATGGGTTGGGGTTAGGGTCAGCCCACCATCAGTTCTTATAAGATACAATAAAAAAAGGCTAAAACAGAAAACCAACTACAATAGCATTTATAAACCTGTGGCAGACACCTTAACTATGTATCACTAGAGAAATGGAGCAAATGTTCACTTACAAAACCATGTTCCTTTCAGGTACTCTCTAAATTTTGTATTACATTTACATAACCCCTGAATTTATCAGCGTGTGTGTCGCCCAGTGAAAGAGCAGTTGTGTTCTAAATTGTCATCAAAGTAAAAAGACTACTTTTTAATAATCAGTTCTTACATAAATATCAATAAATCTAATCATCCTTTATATTCCTGATGTGTCTATTTTATTTGATAAATGAGCTGCATTTTAGTTAAGATTATTTATTACAGGGCTGCATGGTGGCTCAGTGGTTAGCACCGTCGCCTCACAGCTAGAAGATTCCTGGTTCGAGTCCCGGTTAGGACGCCTGGGATCTTTCTTTGTGGAGTTTGCATGTTCTCCCTGTGCAGCCCTGTTCTACCAAGTACTCCAGCTTCCTCCCACAGTCCAAAAACATGCTGAGGTTAATTGATGATTCTAAATTGTCCGTAGGTGTGAATGAGAGTGTGCTTGGTTGTCTGTCTCTATGTGGGCCCTGCGATGGACTGGAGACCTGTCCAGGGTGTCCCCTGCCTTCGCCCTGAGTCGGCTGGGATAGGCTCCAGCCCCCCCGCGACC
>OMNN01071721.1:0-11214 GCA_900302755.1 Chromis chromis | reverse complement strand
AAAGCACTGTCTTTCCCCTCAGGAACTTTATATACTGGCAGTGGAGTACTGGCACTTGGGAATACAGAATCTAATCCTGGTGGGCCACTGCATCAAAAAATCCATAAAGCATTTACCGGTCCTGTCTTTCTCTGTAGTGAGTCCCAGCGCCCAAGTCCAGAGCTGAATTTCTTTCCCAGTACACTCCTGTATACAGGTCTGTGCTTTGTCTGGCAGATGTATATACAGATGACCGAACCCTTTGTGATGTCACCCATAGGTGTCCTTTTACAAGGCCAGTGACCCAAACCCAAACTCTGCCTAAAGGCTTAAGCTCTAAATCCTCACAGTTAACTGATGTCACAGCTGTAGTGCTGTGGGTGAGTTTGTGATGGACGATCGGGACATGTGACAGCACACATTACTGGAAACAACACATCCCCATTTTAAAAGAAGTGAATTTTGACTCATCAGCTTCTCAGTTGATTGCTCCCTGTTTGTGACATTACAGTGTTTAGATTTCTCTTCCAAAAGTCAGGAAAGCCATGAACACATGCAGACAGATAAACTTGTGGATTTCTTCCCAGATCATCCATGCTTTGGGTTGTGTACATGTTTTGTGCAGCAGGACAACAATGTTTATATGTCACCAGTTTCACTATGAGGAATGTCTGCAGACAATCGGACTCACAGATACTGGAGGATTTGAAAGTGGGATAACCTAAAAACCTCACCCCCCCTTAGCATAAATGTTCCTCAAAGTCTGTGAGTTTAGACATCGGTAATAGGACAGAGTGGTGGCTTCGACTGTTACAATCTTGACGGTTCCTGTTGGTCGCCGGTTCGAGTCCCCGGACCGGCAAGAGGTTGAGGTGGAGAAGTGAGAGCGACCGCTTGTCCCAGTCTCCACCACTGTGGGCCCTTGAGCAAGGCCCTT
This sequence comes from Chromis chromis, assembly GCA_900302755.1. Lineage (NCBI taxonomy): Eukaryota > Metazoa > Chordata > Actinopteri > Pomacentridae > Chromis > Chromis chromis. The sequence goes on along the minus strand of OMNN01071721.1, from coordinate 10,298 downwards.
AACCCCTGACTGCTCCCCGGGTGCTGCACCGCGGCAGCCCACTGCTCCTTGTATGTATAGTTAAGGTTAAATTTGAGTAGGACAGGGGTGGAGAATTCTGGTCCTCAAAAGTAAAAATCCTGCATGTTTTAGATGCTTCCCTCTTCCAACACCCCTGATTCAAATGATCATCTCATCATCAAGCTCTGCAGAAGCCTGATAACGATCCTGATCATTTGAATCAGGGAAACATCTAAAACATGCAGGATTTTTACTTTCGAGGACCAGGATTCTCCACCGCTGGAATAGGATGGGTCAAATGCAGAGAAGGAATTCCCCAAGGGGATCAATAAAGGTTAGATTATCCTATTAACTCCCAGGTAATCCAAAAATGAGCAAAGAGGTGGAACCTGAGTGGAGCTGAGGCGGGCCATTTATTCATGTCTCGGTCATGGACTGTCCTTTGACAGCACTCACTTGTCACTTAAAGCAACCCCGCCCTGAATTATTCATAATTTTAAAACTTAATACAATTTAAACGAGTGAGTTACATAAATATTCACCCCCCACATGGTTGCAATAAGAGGAGAAATTATCTATAGAGACCAGAAACTGTTTTTTGCACCAAGCTGTAATCATGTTTATTTCTGTAGTAAAGTTGGACTTTTTAACGTAAGTGTCTATAAGGCTTAGAGCCTGCCTCAAGTGGATATTTAAGGAACTGCAGTTTGACTTAGACAGTTTCAGCCATGGAGGTTGCTACTTGAGTTCACATCATACGGCATCTTGCTACCATCCACCTGACAGCATCAACGTATGTCAATGTACAGATTGTAAGTTTTATGATTGAGAGTGAAGCTGGAGCCGTTCTTTATGTACAGCAGCAACCTACAAAAATCAATTTGTATTTAAGAAATATGTTTTTAAAATGGTTTTACTTTGGGATTATTCTCGCAGAAGTCTACCACTCAATTACGCAGATAAACTGAGCTTCTGTTTCCGCTTTTTGTCTTCAGGTGCAGGGTTGCCTCTCTGTTTAGATTCAGATTAATGATGGAGCCTGTTGGGAGAGTTTATCTGGAGTACCTGCGTAATGTCCAGCTTTTACCAAGGGAAGCGGTGTCGGGACTGTCTGATGAATGTTTACTATCTCCTCTGCACACAGACGCTCACACACACACACACACACACACACACATATGCATACACATTCACTCAAACATGCACACACAGGAGTCCATTGTCTCAGCCCCTTCTGAGATGCTGGTTAGGCATAGCAATGAGATGCTCAGCCAGCGGAAGTAAGAAAGAGGCACATTCATCATTAGCGCACGCACAGACACACACACACACACAGCACCCACAGCACTTTGTGTGTTGCAAATGAATGAGTTGCTCAGTAACATTGTTCAATATTCCATTCATATGTTATCGTCCTGGGACAGTGCAGATGCAGAGGGTGTGTGTGTGTGTGTATTTGAAGTTAATATATGTGTGTGGAAGCAGCATTACACATGACTTTAATGTGGCTACAGACAGGGTTTATGCTTTAACTTATTATTATGAATTAAATGTTGATTGCACAGTGTCATTTTATAATAATGAGATCATCTACGTTTAGATTAACTCCCTATAAGCCTCATCTTCACTGTGCAGTTCTGTCCGCCACTGGGTCCGAAATGAGAAAACGAAGGCTCGATTTATGGTACACACGGTTGTGCTTTTGTTTTCTCTGTAGCCATCGATAGCTTTTCCCAGGTAACCGAACTGGCCGACAGTGGAACAGCAGGAGGAGAGTAAAAGAACCCTGTTGTCAGAGGAAACAAACAAGGTGAAGGCGGAGAGTGATGGAAACTTTAGTCCTGATTGTCTCCAGCTCCCCATCTCGTCCGACACCAACCCCTGTGGTAGTTACCGAATATCTGTGAAGCAATCCTCAAACCATGTTATTACTCCATATAAAATTTTTACTATGTCACGTTATATCTTCAGTGATGATGCTTCTTTCTTCTCTTATTTCCCAAGTGATCCGGGGTTGTGTCAAAAACTGACTGCGCTCCTCTTGTTAAAGCTGTTTATATATGTGTACAGCTGATTTTATCTGGATCCAACATCCATAATATGCAAATACACAAAACGTTGCGTACGTGGTGATAGCAAAAGTCTGTCTTTGTAAAACTGTAACACCTATTGTGACTGAATAATGGTGACCCAAAAGATGTTTGCAGTTTATAGCATGATCAGACCTGACATTAGGATGATTGTGGACAATATTATAATATTTAGGCTCTCTGGGTGCCTGTTTAAAATTAAGATGATTTATGGATGGGTTTTATATAAAAAGTAAAGAAATGATCTCTATTTCAGTTATCCTATGGGTTATAATCTTTAAAATAAACCTTTAAATATAACCCCCGGGCAGAACCAGGCTCAGGGAGGGTGGCTGTCTGCATCTTTCTGGCTGGGTCGAGGGTGATCAGACCTGTCTGAAAGTCTGAAATACCTGCAGAGATGTGCAGGGATGACAGAGCACAAACTGGACAGAGGAAACAGAAAGTTAGTGACATGCAGCTGTGCTTGTAAATGCATGAAGTAAATGACAAGGATGTGAAGATAGCCATGTAAACAGCTGTGATAATAAATCCTGTCGGCTGGAATGAAAAAAAAGTTAAACTATTATAGCGAAAGAATAAAAGAGAAAATTAAGTGAAATCAGGCAACCACACAATCGGAAACAACAGGGCGATAATAAAAACTGACAGCGGACATGACTAGGGCAGCTTCAGAGAAAATTAAATTCAAGTAAAATTAAAAAAAAGGTGATGTTTGATTTTGACAGATTTTCACTAATTATTATTTTGAATCTTATTGCATGACAACTACCAGCTGACCTCAATTAGCTGTATCAGTTGTTATAGTTAGCGAACAGACCACGCTGAAAGTTATTAGATTAAAGGAAAAATAATAGCTGTATCTTCTTCACTATGGATATTTTCCTCATCTTTGAAATCGACCCTGGTACAAAAACTGGAGAAATGTATAGAAAAGCAGCAAGCTGTTTAACAAGGGTGACCATTTGTAACTAAGAATGTTTGACAAATTGTTCTGTTTTTAAAATTCTAGATAATAGTAATCTAACCTTTATTGATCCCCTTGGGTAAATTCCTTCTCTGCATTGACCCATCATCTTCAAAGTTAACCTTAACTATACATACTAGGAGCAGTGGGCTGCCGCGGTGCAGCACCCGGGGAGCAGTCAGGGGTTAAGGGCCTTGCTCAAAGGCCCACAGTGGTGGTGACTGGGACAAGCGGTCGCTCTCACTTTCCCACCTCAACCTCTTTCCAGTCCGGGGACTCTAACCGGCGACCCACCGGTTACCAGTTCGCTTCACAAACCACTAGGCCACCACTGCCCCTAGACAAGCAAGCAAGGCTGCAAACTCTCTGCCTTTAGCTGCGTTTGTCAGTCACATTTTCAAATTATTATTTGTTCACACTTTGGTTTCTGGACTGTGTGGATAAACAGGATGTAAGGTGTTCATTATGGAGCTTTAGAGCTGCTGTTTTCATGCTAAGTGAAGCTAACTGGCTGCTCCTGGTGCCTTCATATTTACAGCCATCAGAGTGGCATCAATATTCTCAGCTAACCAAACTGTCAAACTGCTCCTTTCAGACATTTTTCTCCGACAAGGTCAAGTGGGCCAACTCAAGATATGACACTAGAGCAAAATAACCCTCAGTGGCTGGAATGACAAGCTATTGTTGAGCTCCTAAAACCAGAAATGTTTTCCTGCGAGACCCTCAGTGGAATTAAAATAGAGCTTTACTTAGCCCATTTAGAACGGCTGGAAATCAGGCTAATGAATATGTAAGGAGGACTGTCTTTGTCTCGTCCTCTAAAATATAAATATAAGTGAGACTAACAGGCTTGGAATGATACAGCAGCCTACAGACTGGATGTACATGAATCTCATATTCTCTTATGTGCAGCGATGCATTTATGGAGTTTAATCTCAGCTGTTTGATAGATTCATCTAAAGATTCTGCCTTTTGCCCCAATTGTCATTGACTTCATTTTTAATATCAGTGTATCTGCCTCTCTCAGATATGTTATTATCTTTCTGCCTATCTATCTTTCATTTATCTTCCCTGCCATTCAGCCCTCATTTTACTTTAAACACTGCTTTTCCTTCTCACGCTTTCTCTCAAACCCATTCCCCCCCTCCTTTCAGATGAAAGTGTCAGTCCTTTGTAGGAGTCAGAGGCACACGTAATTCTATTTATATGTTATTGTATTATATTGTTCACCGGAAAGACGCTTGACAAGGTTTTTTCCAGCTCCCATTCATGCCAGTGACGCTCTTTTTTGATTTGATTTGAGAGAGACAGAAGGAGAAAGCGATGCAGAAAGAGGAGAGAGATCTTCACTAGTCAGCTCTGACAAGGATCTGCAGGCTCGCTGGTCCATGTCGGACTGAAGTGTCAACTCCACTTGTACGTCCAAGCATATCATTAAGAAGACATCTTTTGTTGGAGTCAGTCACTGCTTGTCTTTTGAACAGGGAATGTGCACGGCTGGGTGTTCGCGCACACGTCAGCTCTTTCTCTGTTCGTATAGACAAAAAGAGGCATTTTAAGACAAGCGTGCTGTAAACACACTGTGGCCTCGCTTTACATACTGTTACTACTACGAGGCTGACAGGAGGGTTTGCTTAATGAATCCGTTTAATGGCAGAGGTTGCATCACGCCCTAAACTGCAGCTGCACTCTGTAACTGTCTTGACACACTATGTAAATTATTGTTCCATCTTTAATACTAAAATCAGAGCAGATCCTGATGTAACTGCTGAATCACAGCCAATAGGGAAGGATATAGCAGCAGAATTCAGACTAACCTAGGCGGATATTATAGATGATGCTGTTCTCTTGAGCCCCAGTGTGATGCTACAGCACCACCTGTTGGTCGAGATCTGCACGGGAAATTCATTCTTAACGAAACAGGAGGGTTTCTTCTGTCTGCTTTCATGGAGCTTAAATCAATGCAAGCACCACGGCCTTTACATCCGATGAGTTTCAATGCTGTGGATGGACGTCATGAATCTATTGTAGAGTTGTAGGTCAGCACTTTATAGCAGCTTTTCTCATTTCTGTACACAATGTTCCTCTTGTATCTCAGTTCTATTTATTTACTTGCATTACTTGTCGTGCTTTTTGATTGTTTTATCTCCAGCTTTTTTTTTTTTTGGAGAGGTTTTGTTTTGGTGCAGTGGCCTGAACTTTGGATACTTCATTTGTGCATTGTGTACTGCATTTTAATTGTGTACCTGCACAACACAGCAGGCGTGTTCTGTTTCAGCAGCTCCCAGTCGGCACACCTGAAAGAACAATTTAGGGTTTGAAGAACAGGAAAGTAGATGGAAACATATTTATGCTGCATAAAATTGTGCCTATTTTTTAAAACTCTCTATTTTTTAAAGTCCCTCTGTAAACTGAGGAGAGGTATTATAATAGTAATACAACAAGGGAAAAAGCCTGTTATTGGTTAAACTGGTGGTTAAAGTGAAATTTCTGTCATTCCTCCCTCTCAATATTTGCCCCAGTGAAGGCTGAGTGACAGAAAACCTAATCATTTTGTCATTAAATACTTCCAGACCTAAGAGTAAAGGGCCCATTATCTTCATATGTCATTCCTTTTTTATGTCTTTGTGTATCTATGTTAAGAAAAAGAACCCAACATGACTTATGTCTCCTCATCCACAGTGCTTCCCTGTAATTTTCTGCATTTCCTGAAGCATAATATTCATCCACAACAACCCAAACCTCTCTATGTCCGAGCAGTGGAACACACACATACACTCACTCAAGCAGGGGTTCATGCAGAGGCCAAGAATTGAACGTAAAAATCAAGATTTTCCTCTCTTTACTTGCACTCAATTGAATACGTTTTCTTTCTCTTCCTTCCCCTCCTCCCTTCTCTGTCTCCTTTTAACCCCTTAGGTTCAATAAAATACAGAACACAAAGAACACGATGAAGAAGGACGGCATCAGCTCTCTGACCTACAGACTGGTTCAGGTCAAGAGGTATCCTCTGTACACAAACATCTCTGTGGAGATCGGCAAGCCGCCGCCTCGGCCCATTAAGGGTTAGAGGGAAAGAGGAAGAGGAGGGCCGTGAAGCACATTGGTGAGAGAGGGGGGAAGATGTGAAGAAGAGGACTGAAAGGAAGGATGGAACAGTGTGACCCAAACATCTGGATGGATGCGGGATCGAAGACCAGAGAGCATAACTAGTCTCAAGCACATCGTAGTGTCTCTTTCTCCCTCTTTTCCCCTCTCCTTTGTTTTTGTTTTTTTAGATTTCAGCGTGATATTTCTCTCTTTTAGGACTCAGGCTCTTTCCAACTTCTTCAAGCAGCCAATTGCAGGTATCACACCTACGTTTACTGAAACCAATCAGTGACTTCAGAGTGAATAACTTACGGACCAAAGTTGGGATATCAGTGTCTGACCGACGGTTGGCATCAAACCTGGAGTCTTTTGGGGGACGTCCAACGGCATATCGACAGAGGACGCCGACAGGAAGTGTTGTTGGGTGATTCAGATATGAGACAATAATATTGTGACACTTTGGGAAGTTTTCACAGCCTGTTTTTGGAAATGTTGTGTCCAGAGGGATTTCTTTACACGTCTTCAGACTGTAGCAAAGACGGAGAAAAATGAGTCATTTATGTGGAAACATTGTGAGAGAAAGATGGAATGAAGATGAGGCAGCTGCTTGTTGGGAAACCATCAGGAGAACAACAAACCTGGTGGATAACAAACCCTACAGACGCCATGAAAGAATCACCTTTGTGACTATTCATGCTGACGGTCAGTGGAATGAGGACTGCCGAACTGTAACATTAACATAATATAGGGACATGCAGTGATGAACCATGAGATTGTTTCAGATGCACATCAGAGACGTCAGCTCATCTCGACGTTTGATGCTAAGAGACGATTCAATAGTGACATTTTCGCCGGGGAGTCACCTGTTTGGATCTAATTACTCAATCAAACCCTCTCCTTTCAATTAATGAATGTGTATTGTGCCTGCATTTACAGCAGAAGACTCAGAACAGTGCTGGTGAACATGTTCATCAGCAGCAACAAACACCTGAGAACTCTCTTTTTGTTCTCTTTTTTTATATACGTATGAACTAAAGCTTTGGAAACAGGAAATGACTTGTTGGAAGTTTTGCAAGAAAAGTGGATATATTGAAGATATTAGACGTTTTTTTTTCCTGTATGCAGTGTGGTGGAACTACCTTGGGAAAGCATTTGAAATCATATTGAGGAACTGAAGGCAGCGGCCTGATATATGCTGGCAGCTCAGTTATGATTTTAACCCCTTGTGGCACATAAAGAGATTATGTTTCTTTCTTTTTCCACTTTGTCTCAACAATAATTGTTGTAGGTACTTTAATCTACCTAGAAAATTGGACATTTGCCACGTTTTCTGAACATATTTGGGGCATGAACGTCAGAATTGAGCTGTCAGGATGTTTTACAGGAATAAAGCTACAAGTTGTGGATACAACTTTCACACAGGCAAGACAAGGTGAAACATAATCAACTCTCAAGGTTTTTTTTTTTTCAGCCTACGATGTAACTTGGAAGTTTTTGAAAGTGTCACAGTTCATTCAAACTCTATCGATACTATTAATATGCCATTTTCTCTCTCTGCTATCTTTTTCTTTCGATCTGTAAGAAAAAAGATGATCATATCCGGAAAGAGGAAATTATAAGGTGATGGTCCTCTGCTGGTGGAAATTGTGAATTTTGAGGCGGTAATGAGAAGTTAGCGTTTGAGCAGTTTGACTGACGTCTCAGTTGCTGCTCCAGATTTGATCCTCATCAGCTGCCATGCCTGCATTGTAATCTATTTTATCACCTTCGGATTTCATAAGTGATGGGCTTAAATGAGCCGGTTACATTTTTTTATTGCGAAGGCTTGACTAATTCTGAAAAACTTTTTTTTTTTCCTCTTTAAGTTTCCCTCTGTGAAAAAGGAGCAGACAAACTGTTGGTTCATGGTTTTGCCCGTCGACATGTTGAAGCCTTTGACTGTTTCGTGCTTTGATGCATCGCTCTTCTTCCTCTGTTTTATTATTTCTCCTCGTCTGTACTGTTGATGCTGTTACTGTTGACGCCTAAACGCCAAACTGATGCCTTCAGAAGTTATCTGTATGAAGGGGCTGAGAAGCGGTTAGAGGTTATCTCTGATTCAAAGGTCATTCTTCTATGTGATGAAAATGTGTGTTTTAAGATGGGAAAGACTGAAATGAACTAGTATTTGTGTGTAGTGCAAAAAGAAGGAAAAACATTATCAAGATAAAAACAAAATGATACACTATATTCCCACCAGTTTTGGAAATTTTAGCCAGACACCGGTTTGCATAAAATCCTGCAACTGTTTCATTCTGCGTGATTCAGAATTCAATTTTGGGCTTTTTTTTCCGGGGTGAAAATTCTGTATCGTTGTCTCTTCTTTGGTCAGCCTTGAGGCAAAAATGTTCCCATCTGTTTGGCTCTCCGTTATCTTCGCCTCAAGGCTGTTGGAAGGTACGATCACTGCACTCTTCAGCACACACATGCATTCACACTGCCCTGCCTGTTTTTGCATTATCTCCCTTTTCATTGCCTTTTCTTTTCTTACTCTGCCAGTCCGGCTGCATGTGTCAATGGCGCGCTGTTGTGCTTTGTGGTGGACCCTCTTCAGGCACAGCTGTGCCTCACAAGAGCGGCTCCGTCTTTCAATAGATATCGACAGAGCCGCTCTTTGTGTCTCTGAATCTCCTCCACTTTACTGTATCTTTATTTTTTTTCCATCTATTCTCTCTCTTCTCAGCACACGTCCCCGTTTGTGAATCCTCCTCCTTTTCTCATCCTCTCTCTCCACTTCATCACACGCTCGTTTTCCTTGTCACTCTCCCTCCTTTCTGTATTTTGATCTCTTTTTTTTTTGCAGTACTCCCCCCTGGTGGGTTTCTGTGTCCTCAGTAGGCAGACTACACATGGATTCCCATCTTCCACATATCCTGCCTTTAAATCACTGTTTGGGGATGTGAGGTGTTTGTTTTTTTAGTTTTTTGCAGTTTGTAATGCAGTCATCTATCTGGTTTTATTTCTCCTAATTCACCTGTTAATTTGAAATCCTTATAATCAGCACACAATGAATAACATTACTGCAGTAACATTGATATTTACAGTTCTTGCAGTATTAAAGGGGCACTCCGGCAATCTAATGTTTTACTTTCATGAGATTGGGTCACTTTTAAGAGACAGATTTCAAAATGAAAATTGGAGCAGTGCATGTTGGCCGCAGAGATAGTTTGCACGATTAAATCATCCGTGCAAGGAATAAATGATTAGTTACTGAAAAGGGTAACTATAGCTTCCAGGGTGCATTTTGACAAAGAACATCCAATCACTGGGCTTCACATTTTTGTTAGGTGCACCAGCGGCTACAGATTGTCCCGTTGAGAAAACTGATTTCACCCTCTGCAGCTGCAGTGATTTCACTTATGTGTCGATTGTGAGTGAATTCACCCACAATCAAATCATTCTGAACTGGCTGCCTCTCTGATTGGCAGCTCTGACTGGCTCTGTGGCAGTGGGGGCTCATGGGCCCGGCAGTATTTAGAGCCTTCAGCCATGCCAAGCTGACGGGACACGGGCAGCACTACTTGTGATGAGTAAACTGAGCTGTAAAATTGGTGGAGTGTCTCTTTAAAAATGAAGATCAGTTCTAGCTTCACCGAGGATACTGGGAGCCTTTTATGAGATCGGTCACCGGAGGAAGTGAGGGATATATAGCGGGGTGGATCCAGTGTGTATAAACAGTAACGTGGGTTAAAGATGTAAAGATCAGCTACAGAAACTTTAGTAAAAGTAGTATTTGACATGTTTCCTTTACATGAGAATAAAGCAACCACGAGGAGTGCTTGATGTTTCTTATTGGACTTTTGACCTTTGAAGCTGTTCACCTCCGCTGGTTCAAGTGTTTGTTTCAAATACACTTTTTGCTCGTCTGCTGCTGACGGCAGACAGGACTTTAATGGCCTGTGGGTGTTTTTAAAACTTTACTGTACCTCTAGCTAAGTTTTTTTTTTTTTTTTTTTTGTACATTGAATGTTGAAAATGTTATATCTTATATAGAATGCATTATGTCATATCAAACCTACTTTTTCTATACAATCAATAAATCTGATGTTAAAGATTGTATGATGCTGTTTTTATTGGTGTAGATTTACTGTGGTTGTTTTTTCACAGGTTAT
>OMNN01071720.1:0-13558 GCA_900302755.1 Chromis chromis | reverse complement strand
ATTGTCTTGTCAGCTGTAGCAGCACATCAGCTAAAATCAGTCACTAGTTACAGTATTTCTTTTCTTCCAATATTAATAAAAATAACTTTGTTTTCTCTTTAATATAAAACAAAATATAAACTCCACTACCAGATAAACTAAATTGCAAACATATTTTCTGTTTTTAAAAAGGACAAAGAATGGGTTCCATGCTCAAAACAACAAACAAAAAACACTATTTGGGTTTTTGTCAAAGATTAGATGCGTACACGTGCAAAACAATGAGCACAGTTAGCAAAACACCTGCACAACCTAAATGTTTTTGTTTTTATGCATATTTGAAAAATCATTAGGAGCATTAATAAGCAGAAACTAATTAATCTGCTCCTGCTGTTTGTGTTGAAATTAGCTCTTATCCGCAGAAGGAAGGAACAGACGCATCAAAGTAACTCCCGTGGCTTAATCTCTTATCACTAATAGCACCGCAGACTGAATGTTTTAACACCAGGTCTTTAATTATTTGACCTGTTTTGTGGTCAATGTGCACGTGTGGCTCATTTCATGAAATGCTTCAAACCCAGAGCTGCATTAGCAAACATTAGAAAACATAATGTATTACCTTCATATATGGTGAGGATATGGAAGGTGCTTGATTTTACACAAGAGAAAGGCATTAACAAAAAGGCAGAAGGAGAAAAAGGAAGCAGGGAGGAAATATTATTGCAGAGACAAAAGCATGCAGGAAAAAAATGATTTTGTCAGTTGGAGCAGAGTCCAAGATAAAGGTAGGAGATAAAGACAGGATCCTCTGGAGTCTAAACGATGGTGGTGGAACAGAGTGAGCAAAAGACCAATGAAGATTTCAGACGAAACGTTCTGGACAAACCTGGATGAGGTGGAGATGGAGTGGACAGATGCTAAAACTAAGAAAGAATGGATTTTACCAAGGTGGTAAAACAGAAGTAACTAGAATGCACTCAAGCGAGATTCAGACCCATGCCGGACGCCTTCCTAAACATGGCAGGTAGCCCTATGACCTTGACCTTTAACCTTTTCACCCCAAAAACAATGGGTGACCAGGGTAGGTCAAGATGAACATCTGTGCCAAGTTTGGTTATCCTATCTCTATTTGTACTCGAGTTATCGTGCGGACATAGCCACACAGACAGACAGACAGACAGACAGCGAGCCAGCCAGCCAGCCAGCCAGCCAGCCATGATCGCCCTACCCACGGCCTGACTTTGTTGGCATGGGTAATGAAGTAAATAAAGCACCAGGAACAGACCATAGTCACTATAGTGGAATAAATACAGAACATGAGGGAACAGGTCTTCCTTATTGAACTTTCACATGAGCTTTATTGCTTGTCATGTGTGCACAAAAATAACTGTTAGAATTCTTTCCTCTGCTCTTCAGCCATGTAGTGAAAACAGCACCCGGGAGAGGAGTGCTTACCTACTCCGCCAACCGGGAGAGGAGAAGGACTGTCCTCCGTCTAAAGAAACAGAGCCATGCAAACTCAACAGCAACTGCTTCCACTACTCCTACAACATCACCGGTAACACTTAAACAGCTTCATTCACAACATGCAGTTCTGATACACCGTTCAGGCTGAGGGTTTCACTCACCTCTTGCTGATGTCTCTGCAGACTGGAGTACCTGCCAACTGAGTGAAAGAGCAGTGTGTGGAAATGGCATTAAAACCCGCATGCTGGACTGTGTCCGTAGCGATGGTAAATCTGTTGATCTCAACTTCTGCAAAGAGGTAAGATATATATGTCCTTTTTGTGAAAGCCTTTTGAAATGATTTTGTACAAGTTCATGAAAACTACTGATGTTCTCTTTCAGCTGGGTCTGGAGAGGAAGTGGCAGATGAATGCTTCCTGTGTTGTGGAATGTCCTGTCAACTGCCAGCTGTCTGACTGGTCAGCATGGTCCGACTGTACTCACTCCTGTGGGCTGGCAGGTACGTTTATACAGTAACTCGGTTTGTATGAATATTTGAAAGTTTCACCTGTGATTGGGTTCTTTCTCAACCTAGCAGGCCTTTTAGTCCATCTGCAAGCTTAAACAATACCCACACACAAGTATTTTTTTGTTATAAGACCTTTGAAAAAAAATGATACAGAACTGACAATCCAGTCATTAAGTTACATATCATATCAGTTGTCTTTGGTTTTATTTGTGCATCCCATACACCCTACGACAAGTATGGATCGACTCATCATTGCCTTCTTTGGTTAGGTCACCAAACTCTCCGAGAAATAATACAAAAATAATCCTATCCGACACTTGTGCCAAACATCTAGCACAGTGGTCCCAATTGTAACTTAACAATGCTTGTTGTCATGTTCGTTGACCAGAAGGTACCCTTGGTGTAGTCTGTTAAAACAGTGTGTGATGACGATGAAGTGAAAATTATAAAATAGTACTCATTAAATACTCAAAGTTCGGAGATTAAATGTTGACACTGAAAGTTTAATTCCTTCATCAGTAAATTAACAGCTTTACCACTTGGTCTCTCTCTCTCTTCACCACAACATACCGTTATACCCAGTTTGAATGAACTATTGTTAAATGCGTCGCATCAGCAATCCGTTGATCTGAATGCATGCGGGCTACTGTGACGTCTTACAGCGGAGTGTGTTCAGTTGTCCTCAGCGGGGCAGGTAAGGATCAGCAGTTGACTCGGTTGAAGAAGCGGGGCCTCAGCCAGGTGCGGACTGGCCATCGGGCATACCGGGAACTTTCCCGGTAGGCCGGTGTCTAGTGGGGGCCGGTCAACAGGTTTTTTTTCTTCTTTTTTTAACCCCATATAATTGGCAGGACAGTTGTCTAGTTATGTGGCTGACTGGCCATTCGGCACAGCCCATCGACACATCCCATTGGTTAACTGTCAGTCAGGGCCTGTCAGTCACCCAGTTGCTGGATGGGCGGGGCTAACAGAGTCACGGCAAGTGAGCCGAAGTTAGGTGAGGAGTCTGACAACATGGAAAAGCCCCGGTGGCGCTGAAAAGCAACGAATGAAAAAAAATGAAAGCACTGGAAGCAGAGGGCCTCCACATGCAGCAGAATAACTGTGTTATTTGGTCCAGCAGCAGGAGCAGGGGCTGCAGCGCCAGCAGCAGCATCCAATAGTAGAATACCTGCCTGATCCTGGCGTTACCCGGCCTACCTGGCCTACCCAATGCGGCGCAGTAGGCGAGATTTTATATGGATTTTATTGGGCATTGCTTCACATTTTAATCAGTGTGAGCTTTTTCATTTTAAGACTTAATAGTAATAGTTTTGATATAAAACATCAGTGCTTGATTCAGTCAACTGATAATGTTGTGGGCCGGTCTGGGCCAGAAATGCCAGGGCTGATTTTTTGCCCCAGTCCGCCCCTGGCCTTGGCAAATCCATATTATTCTCCTGGAGAAAGGATTTCTCCACGTCTGCAGCTATGGAGAAACGTCTGGGTTGCTGAGCGTTTCTCTGGATTCAAAAAGTGTGTGAAACACTTCTTTTACTCGTCTAGCAAGTCAGGAACTGCAGCCTTTGTTGGAAGTAGTGCAAATGTTTGATTTAATTGCTCCCTTAAAGTAACTTGCTGCACAAAGTCAGGAGCTCCTTCCAACAACTCGCCACATGGAGAATGCAAGGAGATGGCACTGCCCAGCGGCAGTTAAAGGGTTGGTGATGTCAGGACTGCGTCTTGGGGTTGCTGTGTTTGGGGGTCAGGACTCTGATTCAAACCAGGTCGCACTCAGGTGTGATTTTGAGTGGCCTGCAGGCATTTCTTTGTCTCTTTGTTCCTTAATAACAGGCTTTTACTTTTACATGTAGGCCTCTCTCTTTGTTCAGAGAGAGATGGCAAGGCCCAACACTATTCTATTCTGTATTCTACAATCTTCTTAACGTTGGTACCTCTCTTTCCTCCACCGAAGCTTGTTACATAAAACATATGCTAAGTATTCAATTCAGTTCATTTCAGTTTTATTTATATAGCACAAATTCATAACATATGTTATCTCACAGAGCTTAACATAGTAAGGTACAGACCTTATGAATTATAAACAGAGAACAGAACAGAAAACCCACAATCCAAAGTTGCCTTTGGATTCCCTATGAGCAAAGGAAGGAACCAAAAAACCTCTACGATAGGGAGGGGGAGAAAAAAAAACTTCGACAGAACCAGGCTCAGGGAAGGCGGCAATCTGCCTCAACCGAAGGGATACATAATTTCTACTTTGCATAGCATGTGTCCTTTAGTCAGGGACATTTGAGGATCAACCCATGTATTTATTAAGTTATTTATTATTAAGTATACAAAATGACACAGATATATGTACTTGTACATAAACAACTAACTTCTAGCAACTAGTAACTTCCTCATTAGCCATGGCATGTCAAGCTGGATTAAATTAAATTAAACATAGCCACAGTAAGATGAAGAGCTGCAGACCGAGGCCAGTGCAGAGCAGACAGGATGAGCAGAAACTACAATGTGGAAATGTGCAGAGCTGAGTTTCATTTCCTGGATTTGAGACTGTGTGGTGAATTCAGAGAAGCCCCGGGGTTTGACTCCCCAGGTGGACTGCGTTCCTTCCTGTGTGGAGTTTACTGTACATGTTCTCCTTGTGCCTAAGTGGGTTTTCTCTGGGGGCTCCAGCTTCCTGCCACAGTCCAAAGACATGCATGGCAGATTAATTGGTGATTCTAAATAGAGCACAGGTTTTAAGTGTCAGCATGCTTGGTAGTCTGTCTCTCTGGCTGCATTCCAAATCTTTTTAAAACATTTTTGAGATGTTATATACCATACTATATAGTATGGTAGTATGGATAGTGGATAACATAATGCATAAATATTGGATATTGTGTTAGCCTCTGGATTGGCAACCTCTCCAGGGTGTCCCTGCCTTTTTTCCTATATGCTAGCTGGGATAGGCTCCAGACCCTCCACAGGAAAAAGCGGTTATAGCACCTGGATGGACAAATAAACGTATGGTGCATTAAGACGGCACACTGGAGGGTTTACAGCAGCAAGGGGAGACTCTGGGGTTATATTTTTTTTAAATCACATTTACCTGAGTTATGCCAAGAGTTGACATACATTAATTATATCAGTTTGATAAGGAAGTCCTGGGAAGGAGGGGGTGTTGAAATAGGAGTGGATAGCTGTGACGTGGTACAATGACCCTTTGACTGACAAGGTGTTGGTGGGAAGTAACAAAACCTACTGGCCTGAAGTTGTTTGCCTTCTCTATTGAGATGTAAGCTATCTTGGGAAAATACATTTGGTCTGTTCTGTTTGTGAATCATGTCCCTGGTTCACAACATAAATCTCACCTTTACCTTAAGTGAGAAATAAAGCTTCTATTTTTGCAATCCAGGGGCCAGGCTTGCTTTTATTGGTATTCATTTGTACAGCTGATGGGTTTCTTCAGCCCATAAGAGCTCTGTGTAGCTTTATTTAATCCTTTCGCAGCTGCTGGTAACCTGTTTGATAAACATTCAAAGGACTACCTTTGTCTTCTGCTAATCCTGATACCCAGGTAACGCCAGGACCATTTTTCACTTTACAGCTCTTCTATTTAATTTTATTTCAATTCAATTTTATTTATATAGCGCCAATTCACAACATATGTAATCTCACAGCACTTCACATCGTAACAAAGACCTTACGAATCTTAAACTAAGATCAGAGAACCCAACAATCCAAAGTTGCCTTTGGATTCCCTATGAGCAAGCTGTCAGTCAACAAAAAAAAAAAACCTATCTTTGATGGCCACAGGCAGGAATGATTTCCTATGGCGCTCTGTGGTGCATTTTGGAATAATCAGCCTCTTACTGAATATACTTTTGTGCCTGACCAGTATGTCATGGAGTGGGTGGGAGACATTATCCAAGATGACATGCAGCTTGGACAGCATCCTCCTCTCTGACACCACAGTCAGAGAGTCCAGCTTCACTCCCACAACGTCACTGGCCTTGCAGATCAGTTTGTTGGTGTCCGCTACCCTCAACCTGCTGCCCCAGCACACCACAGCATACAGGATAGCACTGGCCACCACAGACTCATAGAACATCCTAAACATAGTCCGACAGATGTTAAAGGACCTCAGTCGCCTCAGAAAATAGAGACGACTCTGGCCCTTCTTGTAGAGGGCATCGGTGTTCTTTGCCCAGTCCAGTTTATTGTCAATGTAGACCCCCAAATACTTGTAGTCCTCCACAATGTCCACACTGACCCCCCTGGTTGGAAACAGGGGTCACCGGCACCTTGGTCCTCCTCAGGTCCACAACCAGTTCTTTGGTCTTTGTCACATTGAGCTTCAGGTGGATAAGATCACACCATGCAACAAAGTTGTCCACAACAGCCCTGTACTTGACCTCATCACCCTTGCTCATGCCAGAAGTTTGACTAACTGATTAGTCTCATCTGACTTCATACATAAATAAAGCTGGATGTCATCTGCATAACAATAGACATTTATGCAGTGCTTCCTAATAATATTACCTAGGGGAAGCATGTACAAAGTAAATAATATTGGTCCTAACAAAGAACCCTGCGGAACTCCATAACTGACTAGTGTGGGTGGAAGAACCGTCATTAACATGAACAACCTGGAATCTGTCTGATAAATATGATTTAAACCAGTTTAGTGCTGTTCCTTTAATCCCGATAACATGTTCCAGTCTCTGTAATAAGATGCTGTGATCAACTGTATCAAATGCAGCACTGAGATCCAGCAGAACGAGTATAGAAACTAGTCCACTGTCTGAGGCCATAAGAAGATCATTAGTCCCATCAACAAGTTTATCCACCTGTGTGGGACTAACATTAGAGGAGCTGATCTCTATTGTGTTGGCATATGGCATTGAAATAAATAATAAAGGAATAATTTCCTTAAATTTAGTTATGGCATTATCAGATAAATAGCTGCTGTAATGGAACTTCTTAGTAGATGCTCCGTGGTCCGTTATTGTAAATTCAAGTGTTATTTAAAAAATGATCAGACAAAAATAACCTTTACATATAAAAGCAGTGAAACATCAAACCTCAACATTTATAGGCCTATCTCTAAATTATCATTGTTACGACCAGCTCGTTGTGGGAAAAGGGAAGTAACATAAAACCCGATGTTGTAAGGTTAAAACAAAGTTACATATTAACAAAGTAAGGTTTTGTAACAACAAACAAAAGGTGAGGCAACTAAAGCCTAAAAGAGTGCTATATAACAAGTAGGGATGGGAATTGATAAGATTTCTACAATTCCGATTCCATTTTCGATTCTGCTTAACGGTTCAGTTCTTTATCGATTCTCTTATCGATTCTCATTTGCACAGCAAAGGACGTGCTAACGTTGCCGCTGCTGCTAAGATTCACTCCGGAGTGGATTGAAAACGCGACATTCATTCAAAGTTATCGCTGTGTGTGCAAATGTTTCTGCATATTGGTAGTATTTCCTCCCTTTGGTGAAATATCCACTTTGCAAGTATTGCAAGTTGCCCTGTTGTCATCCTTTCATGTGAAATGTAACCAAACTTTCGAGCATTTGTGTCGCTTGGGCGCCATGTTTCCTGCTGGATGCACTGGTGAATTTGCGCCCAGTGGAATTGATAAGGGAATCATTTGCAAAATTGGCAAACGATTCCAAGGAATTGAAACACTGGGAACTGGTTCTCAACAAGAATTGCTTTTCGATTCCCATCCCTAATAACAAAGTTCAAACGGAAACAAAAGGAGACTCTAACCTAGAGCTATCAAGCAAGAGAGAAGCAAACTAAAACCTATCTAATTATTCTGACTTCAAACCAAAAAGAAATTCAACAATAAACAGCACTCAACACAAAGGAGACTAACAAGGGAATTCTAAGAGAGTGTAAGTAGTCAACTAAATGCCTCAACAAGTTCACAAAATCCACAAGCCACATGTGGCATGCGCGCACGGCTGGTTCCAGCTTGCTAGTGAACTCTGGTCTGCTGGCTCCTTAAATCCTCTCAGGTGGCTCCTCCTGATTGGCTGATGGATCTCCTGCACCAATTTGTCTTCTCCAGCGCAGGTGGAGGGAATCAACAGCAATCAGCTCCTGTGCAGCGGCAACCTGAGAGCTGCAGGGAAGACACTCACCCCAAGTCATAGGCACACACACACAACACTCTCACACATACTAAAAAGGGAAGGAAGGTAAAAAGTCCCCATAATATGACGGCGGCCGTAACAATCATCCATTATCTATACACCACTTAATCCTCTGTAGGTTCGCGGGGGGCTGGAGTCTATCCCAGCTGACTCAGGGTGAAGGCAGGGTTCAGTTATAGTTGTAATACTCCTCATTTTAGCCCTTGACATTACTTTATTACTATCTAATTCAAAATGGACATTTTCAAATGCTGATTTGCTGATCTTTGTTGTCATGTAACGTAACCAGTGAACCTGACAACATCCTCAAAGCATCATCTGAATGTTGCAGTCAAAACATCATGTCTTAGTTAACATTTGATCCTATGGGAATATCATTTGAAACGATAAATATCTATGAAACAACCTTTAAACATTAGATTAAACCCTTTGCTGCTTGGCTGTGCATAGAAATTCTGTCCATGAAGGTTAAGAGCAGAACTTTAATTAAATAGTTAAATCAGCCTAAGCTTTCTGGCCATGCTGTATGACAGTCGAACTGCAATTACTTGAAATTACCAGGAGAGTAACATCATTTTTATTGTGTTTTAATAGACACTGTGTTTAATAGTGTTTAAGTCTATCTCCAACATGGCAGTCTTCTCTACATAGCAACTTTGATGACACAATACTTTCTTAGCTGAGAGTGATCCATCACTAAATAAGGCAAGCCCCTCTCACAGTAATGGTGGAAACCAGAAGCGCTTTATGATGTGAGTAACGATGGTGTTACAGCCCTAAACCAACTGAGAGAGGGATAATAATGTCCTCGCATGTAATTCCATAGGATCAGACCATTGATTAGTGGTCCATTATGAGTGTGTGCTCTGGGGCTCAGGGAGCACTCAGCTCTCCACAAGTCCTTGAGAAGAGCACCAGCCAGAAGCAACAAGAGCAAGTAGTAGATATGGAACCAATACCGGCTTTCGCTATTGTGGTAGCCTTAATCTGTCCCCAGGCGAGAACCATTTTGATTATTTTTTTCTAGGATGGAGCAACAGCAGGTATGCCATGGGAAGAGAGGGCTTCCTCACTTTCTTTCCTGTGTTTCTTTTTTATCTCGAGGCTGGCTGTGAGGACATACTCCCCCGAAGGAGCTCATTTCTGTTCCAGAGCCAGGAATAGCAATGAGCTGGATTTGTTATTTCAAGCAAATGAACATACCTGGAAGCAGCAAGCTGCTGTTATCAATCAGGCGGTGTAAAAAACACAGCTATTTTCTTGGACATGGCCAACCTGTGTGCATAGATAATCATGGCATTGTGTGTTCTCCAGCCAAACACTGATAGTGACAGCTGGCACACGCTTTCTTTCACCCTGCAGCTCTCCCTGCCACCCACTGTGCAACCTCAAACTCTGCCATGGCCACCCACAGGGAAACCACTGAAACATGAGAATTGAAATGGAAGGTGATGCCTGGTTTCTGTGGGCATAAGGCATTAGCATCTCCTGCAAAGAAACCAATGAACAAATGCTGAACTTTGATTAAACATCTTTGGCCCAGATTCATTTGAGGTTTGTGTATAAAGTAATAAGCCCCATCATTGGTTAGGGGAGCTTTTATCCTTTTATCCACCATCCCCTATTAATGTGCTGCTTCACCACACACAGCTCTAAATAGTTCCAGACAATTACTGGATAAAATTGCCATTCATAATTAGTATGGTGTTCTTCATTTATTTGGGGGAGTTGGTGGCAAGCAGTTAGAGGAAGTCCAGTAAACACATTCGTCAACACTAATATTGTTCTATATCTGATGAATATGTGTGGGTAAAACATCATTATTGGTAGAGAGACAGAGTGAAATTGGGGGCAGAGAGGAGAGTGACATGCAGCAAATGGTCTCGGGCCGGACTCGAACTCATGACGAGTGCTAAGGGGACTGAGGCCATGTGGTATCTCTTTAACTCAGTGAGCTAAACGGCAGCCCTGAGTTGTTGTTCTTTAATACCTCAGTGGCCAAACAACATGTGATGCAGATTCAGTCACCACAAATGGCTACTGGTTGGCAGAAAATAGCTTCAAAATGTAATAGCTTCAAAATGTAACACTTCCTCTCAAAAGGAATTACTGTATTCCCAAGAAAACTGAGCAGAAATAGGGTAAAACCATGAGCTGATGTTTTTACAATCCTGTGTGTGAACAGATTACTTACAATGCGTTAGCTTTGCCGCTCATCTCATTTCACTATTTTAAGCCTCTATGTCTCCACTGTGCTCCACCCACTTCCCTGTGACCCATAAATTGATCGCAGCTCACCATCTTGAAGGATGTCTCAATTCCTAAAATGCATCTCAAAGAGAGGCGTGAGGAGAGAGCAGGCTTGCCAGAGGAGCTCTGAATGAGGATGCACAGGTGCATGACAATGAGTATGGCAGATGATGCAGCTGTGCCACATTTCATGCTGAAACAACAGCTCCAAGACAAAGATGCCTCATTTTGTTAAATACCTGTTGCCTCAGCTCCTCTCTCATGTCTTGCTTTCTCTTGTGTCACTAATATGCAAGAAGAGAATTCGAAGACAATAGAGAATATAAAATATGAGGAAAAGGAAGAGGGGTCACATGTGCATTGTAGGGTGGATGTTGCTATTTCCACTTGCCTGCAGTTCATAATTTGACGTTAAGCTGGTATCTCTTCACTCTGGTTCCACACTTAGCTTTAGTTTGAGATCATTTTTCTCTTGTGTCAAAAATAATGTTGATAGGCTCCTTGCAAAGGTCATCAAACACTATTATATATTGTCTGCATTTAGATTTACAATATAAAAGACACAATTAAACCTGAAATAATCCTGAGATGCTTCATAAGATACTTTTAAATGAACAAAAAATTTGATTTTTCAGACCTACTTTTCTTCTTTTTATCACTTCTGAAGTAATGTTGCTGATTTTTTATTTAATTTTATTATTATTTTTGGTTCAATGGGCAAAAAAACACATGTATTTCATTTGAGACAGCAGCTAATTAAGAGGTTTTATATCCCTCCCCTGGGGCTCTTTGGTAAAATACACAATGAATTTGGTTAAAAAGCACTTCTTCCCTTGTCCCTACTCACCCTCCCCAACCCAAGACAGTCGCTTGTTTCATTTTTAACACAAGAAATATGAATATTCAAAATGACCACAGGGGAGGTGATAATGCACCAAAATGGCACCATAGGTTACATCAGCTGAATGAGAACACAACACATTATTGCACTGAGACAAAAGGAATTACTGTATTCCCAAGAAAACTGAGCAGAAATAGGGTAAAACTATGAGCCAGTGCTGTGGAAGGCAATATTAAAAATGCAGTCTAATCGAACTACTGAAGCTGCACCCTTAAAGTTGTTGAATCAAGTCATCAGTTGAATCAGTGCACTTTTTAAAAAACTGTGACCACTGTATACAGAGCAACACTGCAATAAGAGACTGTAAACCTTACAAACTAAAGTCTTATGCTATCCTCATTCTACATTGGTTGCTTAGACCATACTGGATGACCTCTGATCCTAGAGAATTAAAGTCTGCAGCTAGTGAAGAACCTGAACTAACATTTGTTAGTGGATACAGTTTATATAAATCATTTCATGTAACATGAGTAAATGGGGGGCTGCACGGTGGCTCAGTGGTTAGCACTGTCACCTCACAGCTTAGATCTGGGATCTTTCTGTGTGGAGTTTGCAAGTTCTCCCTGTGCAGTGTGGGTTCTCACCAAGTTCTCCAGCTTCCTCCCACAGTCCAAAAACATGCTGAGGTTAATTGAGGATTCTAAATTGTCTGTAGGTGTGAATGAGAGTGTGCTTGGTTGTCTGTCTCTATGTGTAGCCCTGTGATAGACTGGTGACCTGTCCAGGGTGTACCCTGCCTTCACCCTAAGTCGGCTGGGACTCCCCCCCCCCATATGAGACAATTCAACAGTAAAACTTAAGAAATAAAAGGTTATACGCTGATTTAGTATCACACTTCCATACAGCCAAGGTCTCACTGAAGACAGGATTTAAACCAGAATGCTGACAACTGACTTTTTGTTGCAATGGATCAAGCACCAAAAACACGCTCCTACATTTCCCACAGTGCAACTTGATACTAGATTCCATCAGATCCTTCATCCCTGATAGATGCTAATGTCTTTCAAACTCCATGCCTCAGATTGCAGCATTGATTATATCATCATATGACATGAGTGATGACTGATGAATTTGTGATTTTTCCAGAGCCTCAGAAAACATTCTAGAACTGTAGTAATGACGCAGATGTAACTGAGTTTAGATATTATTCACCTTTGGTACTGTTTGGATGTTGAGTTTCATCAACTTTTTTTTTTGCTTTTGTTTTTACAGTATGACAGGACATGACTCTGTTGTAGAACACTATGCTAAACTGACCATATGATCCAGAGTCATGTCATCTTTTACACGTTTTAGCAACTGCTTTGATTTGAGAATCTACTGCACCTCCAGTAGCAACAGGCCCTGAAGTCACCTTTGACAGTCGCTTTCAACATCCACACTCTTCCAGCTGCTACTCTGACTTGTGTTCCTGATCTTAACAACACTCAGACATGCAGAGTGGTCCGATTCAGAATCCCAGGCAACATCCTCATGAATAAATAATCCTTTTTTTCATTTTTATCTGCTGTTCTCCAGGCAAGCTGTGGAGGAGACGGACAGTGATCCAGGCTCCCCAGGGTGACGGAAGGCCATGTCCATCCCAGATGGAACAGTGGAAGCCCTGCCTGGTGAAGCCATGCTACAGCTGGAAATACAGTGCCTGGTCTGAGTGCAAGTCTGAGGTCAGTCAGCTTTCATCCTGTTGACTGTCTGCTACAAGCAATGTTTGAGAACGTCACCACAATATTGGAACGCTTATATAATCTGTATTTGTATTAATCGAAATAAGTATTTAAAATTTTCAAATAATTTTGGCATGATGTTTAAAATGATTCAATTCAATTCAATTTTATTTATATAGCGCATATTTACAACACGTCATCACATAGCACTTATCATCATAAGGAAGAAGGAAACAGGAAACAGAAAACAGAAAACCCAACAATCCAAAGTTGCTTTTGGATTCCCTATAAGCAAGCAGTCCGCAACGGTGGGAAGGAACCAAAAAACCCCTAGGATAGGGAGGGGGGAAGAAAAACCTCCGACAGAACCAGGCTCAGGGAAGGCGGCCATCTGCCTCTATGGTTGGGGTGGGAATGAAGATGATGGGGGAGGGGATAGCAGGAGAGGTTGGGGTTGGGATGAAGATGATGGGGGAGGGGATAGCAGGAGAGGTTGGGGTGGGGATGGCAGATGATGGGGGAGGGGATAGCAGGAGAGGTTGGGGTGGGGATGGCAGGACAGCAGGTGGTGATGCCAGCCGGACAGCGGATTCAAACTTTAGGATTTTAGGAATTTGAAATTTGGGGAAAAATAC
>OMNN01071711.1:0-11361 GCA_900302755.1 Chromis chromis | reverse complement strand
GCTTCATCTTGAGAATGTCAACTTTTTTTTAACTTACATTAAATAATCTGTAGTGTTGGCCTGCTAACCTGCT
This sequence comes from Chromis chromis, assembly GCA_900302755.1. Classification (NCBI taxonomy): domain Eukaryota; kingdom Metazoa; phylum Chordata; class Actinopteri; family Pomacentridae; genus Chromis; species Chromis chromis. The sequence continues at coordinate 11,288 of OMNN01071711.1, read as the reverse complement.
GTTAGCCCCGAGGTGAAAGCTCACATTTTCTTATTCCGTATTGCTCTTAAATGCAATAGTGAACAGTAAACACGTATAAAAGGTAAGAGTTATAAGATATGCAATTTTTAGACTTTGTTTCTTACACAGATAGTAGATTTTCAAAAAAGAGCAATAAATAAAGGGACTCCTGTATGTTCCAAATAAATTAGTTTGATGAATTTAAACTTTTCACAACAAAACCATAGGATTCGGCAATTGGATTCAAGGATTCAAGGATTCAAGGTTCTTTATTGTCATACCAGCACACATGTACACATGAGATGGCACGAAATTGGCACTCGGGTCCCAGTTATATGTCCAAAATTGATAATAAATATATAAAAATAAGAAAAATAAAGAAAGATTGATGAAATTACAAGCAATAAAAAAACAATATATACAAGTGTTTAACAGTGGTAAACAGATAAATATGCATGTGTGTGAAAAAAATGTCTGTAGTTGCAGGTAGGTGGGTGATAGGTGGAAAGCTACCAGAGTTCAACAGTCTAACAGCTTCTGGAAAGAAGAAACTGGTCTGAGCTCCCAAGTCCAGCATGTCTCAGCTTCCTGAGGAAGTAGAGGCGCTGGTGGGCCTTCCTGACCAGGCCGGAAGTGTTGCAGCTCCAGGTGAGGTCCTCGGTGAGGTGCACACCCAGGTACCTGAAGCTGGAGACCACTTCCACAGCTGCTTTTCCGATGTGCAGTGGAGGGGGGTGTAGGTGTGAGCCCCTTCATAAAACTGTTTGCACCTTGCAACCTTGCAGTGAAACTACCCCCCAAATAAATGTAACCAGCTAAGCTATGGTAAAAGTATTTTAATACATCAGAAGCTACTGTAGAAAATGTAGAAAATGCTTTCAGAGTGCACTGAAAGTTATGCTGTGCTTCTTGTCACTAGCTCACTAATACTGTGGTCATCTGATTAAACAACAGTGGTGGAACCACAACAATACTGAAAAAATGTTGTCAAACTAGTAACATCGCTGCTTGTAGCAACTTGTGGCAGTGTTACTAGTTTATCTACTCTTACACTATTACTTCTGCTACTGCCCAGCGCTGTTGGTGCTCTTGTGTAATGTTATTTGTGAGTTCAGCTGCCACAAAAAAATTGGAGGGTTGGTGAATATATCCTCTGATGAAAAGTTTTCATAATTCTTTCCTCCCATCAACAGCCCTTGCAGATTTTCTCGTCCTCATGAATACGGAAAGCATACCACTGGCCTTAAATCACATGTAAAAATAGTTCACCACAGATGCAATATTTACTCCAGTGCCCAGCTGCCTACGGAAATGTGTGTTGAAATGGTTCTAAAAATCTACATCTCAACCAGGAAAATAAGGGCTCGAAACTTTTTGCCACAGATAGAATAAGGAAGTTGAAACCTTAGCTGAAACATTTTCAATGGACTGGTGGACATGCTTTAGTATTTATTTATTTTTTAATCCATTTTTATCCATTGTGTCATTTGGTTAAGGAGGATCAGCAAAATAAGAATTTCATTGTACAGTGTGACTGCCTAGTTTCTGTGCACATGACAATACACCTCTTGAATCCTTGAATGCCATCTTGGGAGAATTCTTGCCTAACATGCCATTAAATTGACTTTCTGCAGTCACAGTCATACAAGCTCTACGTGTAGTCATTACAGTTTCTTATGTTTTATCTGGATGCATATTTTTAATGTTCATCCAAACTGTTTCATTCAATGCTAAGCCAAATTCATTAGCAACAGTTAAATAGCTCCAAACAGTAGCCTACAACAGTGTTCAGCAGATAAAGTGCACCCCTGCCCTGGAGTCATCTCATCAGTTTGTGTCGAACACAGACTTCACCAGGGATGTTTAATTCACAAGAATGGGAATGAGAGGAATGGAGAGGAATGAAAAGAGACCAATTCCTCAGAGAAAGTGTCCAGAGAAAGGACAGATGACGACACCAGTGTCAGAGTTAATGAGGGACTCAACCTTTGACCTGCGGGGTCATTAGAAGCTCTCCGGTGCAGTGTGGTGACGGATTACAGCCCTTATGTTACTGCTCAGCTACTTAGCACAACAGACTGTTAGATGTGAAAAGGCAGCAGTTGATGGACAGATTGATTGATATGTTGATTGATCGCTTTGGACGGCTAATCAGTTGACATGGTGGACTGCTGATTTTTATGATTTTGCGTTTGTGATTTCCCTGGTGCTGGGTCCTAAATATGCAGCATTAATAGAGGGTCAATTTTAGTCATTTGATAGCAGTAGATCGTCCATATGCTTTGATATGAAAGCATGCTTTTCCTGTTTATTTTTGGCTGTGGAATGTGGAAATTCCAGTGTAGACCCTCGGCCCCTTTTCATTAAGAAAAGTTCCCATACCCAGCCTCATACTTTACACGCGCTTTTCTTGCCAGGATAAAAAACCCTCCCTTTCACTCTGTTCTTCCTGGAACCTCCCACTACTGCCCCCCACCCTCACTAAACTTTTTTTTTTTTCTTGGAGGGACTTTAAGGAGGAATGTCATTCAGTACATTCAACCACGCGCCCCCAAATCTCTGCTGCAAACATGTTCCCACTGATTCTCTCAAAGAATTAATTGCTCCAAATAATCTCACCATCTGGTTGCGGAGGTCCATACTTACGGGGCTGCTTGCATAGCGGTGGCTGGGGCCTATTCAAACGGCTGCAATGCTGCTGTGGTGCAGAGAGGCACACAGAGACAGAGAGAGGTGGTGAGGCTTGCCAGGAGGCTGAAAAGAGGAGGGAATGACAAAGACCACCATCTGCTCCTTGTCTTTCTTGTCGGCGACCCCGGGTGCCAGCAGAGACCCTGCATCACTATGATCCAACTACAGACCACTGACTGGAATGTTATTGAGGAAGAAGATGGGAAGAAGGAGCATCGGAGGAAGAAAGGAAGAAAGAATAGAGTCTTGAGAGCAGGAGGATCCTACCTCTTCATCATCGTTTCACAGTTTTTTGTTTTTTTTTACTACCTTTCTCTTTTGCATACCATTAAACCGTCATCCAAATGTTACGCAAACTTTAGGAATGTTGCAAAAGATAAAATGCAAATCAACTAGGCCGAGGGTTGAGTTTGTCCTGGTATCAAAAATGTACAGATGTGGATGTGTGTGACACTGACAGACACCCATGAAGACGATTACAGATTCCAACCAAAACATTATTTTATACTATGAAAGTTGAACTAAAGTGAAAATGCATTTTTGCTAAAAATCAGTATGTATGTTATTTACGTTTGTTTAGGCGTGTGAACCTATCTGGTCATATGTGTCATAACCAATTGGAAAAACCAATTGTTTTTCTGCAGTGCATCCTCTACATGAATACATTCAATAAACATTGTTCATGAGGAAAACAACAGTGAGTAGCCCTGTCTCTGAAAAATGACATTTCTATACAACAAAACTGCATTTCCATTACATTTTCAGTGAATTCATTTTCTGCTTTGTGACACAAATCACAAATCAACACATCTTGGTCATTTATTATATTGCTTTCAAACTGCCGCACCTTTTCCAATCATATTTTAGATGGGGTGGGACTCAGCATCTTGGTAATCCAGAAAATGCAAGAGAAACCTTAAGTGTCCCATGAAAAGGGTTGAATTTAACCCAAACTGTTATTTTGCTAAATCTAACCAAGTAATTTTGGTGCCCAAACTTAACCAAGCCTCTAATATGTAGTCATTGATGTGAAAGTGTTAACCAAATGTGATATTTTCCCAGACCTAACCATGTTGTTTTGAGGCCTAAACATTATTAAACAGCAAATAAAAATGAGATTTCGGTGTAAGACTAATGGGTGGCCCGACAGCCTGTCCCGGGATCGATTTCGACCTTGGGCGTTTACCGCATGTCCTTCCCCACTCTCTCCCGTTTCCGACTCTATCCACTCTCCAGCGGCTGTGGCTCAGGTGGTAGAGCGGGTTGTCCACTGATGGCAAGGTTGGCGGTTCGATCCCCGGTCCCTCCACATGCCGAAGTGTCCTTGGGCAAGACACTGAAGTTGCTCCCAATGGCAGATTAGCGCCTTGCATGGAAGTCTGTCGCCATTGGTGTGTGAATGTGTGAATGGGTGAATGAGAAACGCATTGTAAAGCGCTTTGAGTTCCACTAAGGTACTAAGTGCAGACCATTTACCATTTACCATATCCAATAAAGGCATAAAAGGCCAAAAATAAATCTTAAAAAAAAAAGAATAATGGTCCCAGACAGGACACATACCCTGTTCTCCTGTTACTGCCAACATCGTCTCATCCTACCTCCCTATGCAGACTTTGTTCTTGGTATCTCACAGTCTGACCTTTTGGGGAGAAAATACGTTTCTTTCCAAACCTAAATGAAAATGCAGTTTAGTTGTATAGGAATGCTTTTTTTTAGGACACAAGATTCTTGTGTTGGTCGAGGCAGATGGCAACCTTCCCTGAGCCTGGTTCTGTTGGAGTTTTTTTCCCCCCTCCCTATCCAAGAGTTGTTTTGTTTTTTTGGTTCCTTCCCACCATCACTAACTGCTTGCTCATAGGGAATCCAAAAGCAGCTTTGGATTGTTGGGTTTTCTGTTCTTCTGTGTTAATTCATACCTTACTATGTTAAGCGCTATGAGATGACATATGTTGTAAATATGGGCTATATAAATAAAACTGAATTGAATTGAAAGGTTGCAATGAGTGGGTGCTTCTTATGCTAGCTTACACCTCCTTGTGTCCCCTCCTGTCCTCCCGGGACCAGGAAACCATGATGACCCTCCGCCATCATGAAGTCAATGCCTTCCATGCACCAGGAAGATATGAGGATTCAGGAGAGAGGAGGCTTCTGGAGGAACTTAGAGCAAGGAAACAGGTGTATCCTACCGTTCACATCCTCGCTGGGTGGAGCTAAGATGTGAAAATGTGGGGAAGGGAACCAAGGAGACATGTTAGCATAATGTAAGCACCCTGTGTATAGGAGCTGGTAATAGACCAGCAGATGTTGTTAAAACATGAACAAAAATGCTGGGAGGCCAAACTAATTATCCTCCACTTTTCGAGTAGAGTATAAATGCTACAAATTAACTTGTCCTGATGGCATGTGTGTTTGTGTTTACCTGACTGCAGATGGAAATTAGTCGAGATCAGTGGCGACCAACAAATGGAATAAACTAAACTACACCCTAACGTAAGGCGATACCAGTGAAACCAGGGATGCTGAACGTAAGGGAATAAATTTCTCATGTCAACATTTGTAGGCTATTCAAGACTCTGACATGCTTCAATTATCGGCACAACAGGGAAGTTGGCTGCTGGTTTCTGTACCAATTGTGGCTCTTAAATGTCAGCGGCTGATGTGAAAAAAATCCACCCACCCAGAAGCTTGACGCTTGCATGCTGCTTCCAATGTCACATGTGTGTTCAAAAACAGCTCTTATGAAATGTGGAAAATCTACCCAGCAGAAACACCGTCATTATGTTTTTTCACACAGAACTGAGTCGTATTCCAATTTGAGTTCTTTAAACAAATTTGCTTTAGCATAATTGAAATCGCATACAGTTCAAATCACACACAGCTTTTGGCCTCAAGACTTATAGTATATTTGCATTTTGCTGTAAATATACTGTGATGGAAATTCTATATTTTACTGGTTTACTATATTTTACTGCTGACACTATGTATGTTACTCTTTTGCATATTTCATATATTGACTGTGTGCTCTCACCTGTAAAGATTTGTCTGCCACCTCTCCTGTTTGTATCATCTTGAGCCTGACACCTTGGAGTGTACAGGCCTTATCTTGTCTCTTGAAGGCCCACACGTAGAATTCTATAGAGGCCTTGGAGTTCCTCTCTAGCAGAACAGTTAGACAAAACCATGAGAAACTGACCTCCATCTTTTGCTGGGAGGCGTTTGAGAGACAAACTTTCCTTTACAATTTAATGTAGCTTTATACCTTTGGTTATTGTCTTTGGAAAGTACAAGTCCCAAATGCGGGCTGCAAGGTGGCTCGGTTGTCCGTCACCTCACAGCTAGAAGTTCCCTGGGAACTTTCTGTGAGATCTTTCTGTGTGGAGTTTGCATGTTCTCCCTGTGCACTGTGGGTTTTCACCTGGTACTCCCGCTTCCTCTTACAATCCAAAAACATGCTGAGGTTAATTAATGATTCTAAATTGTCTGTAGGTGTGAATGAGAGTGTGCTTGGTTGTCTGTCTCTATGTGTAGCCCTGTGATAGAATGGCGACCTGTCCAGGGTGTCCCCTGCCTTCGCCCGAGTCAGCTGGGATAGACTCCAGAACCCCTACGAATCTACAGAGGATTAAGCGGTGTACAGATAATGGATGGATGGATGGATGTCCCAAATGCAAGTTTTCTTTGCAATACGTAACTCTAACTGGCATTTTCTCTTTTTGAATCTACTTTTTGTAGAATTTCCACAAAAATTTGGTGATTAGGATTTGATGCAGTGATGTGCTCCCTCCTCCTGATTGTCCTCCCTATAGTTCCCCCGTTTCTTTGGCTGGAGAGAGAACTCTTCACCAATCACACAAAGTGGTACTCAAACAAAATCACAGAATAATAAAGTATATGTATTTTAATCAGGAGACATTTGTTAATTACACAAGAGATGTTCTGAGAGCCTTAGATGAACAATTTCATACCATCTCACTAATGTGTGGCAAAATAGAATGGAACTGGACATGAAGGGAGGTGTATATTAAATGTTGGGAGATTCATGTTACACTTGCCTTCCTTCCACTTCCCATATTCCTAACACAGCACCTGATGGCCCCTTCACTAAAATCATATCCAGGTTGGAAACTCCAACAGATGAAGTGAAAGACAATGCCAGACATGGACCATCGAACATGGACTGGTTTAAGAGCATGTTTGGTAAATGGGATGCATTTTTGTCAAAGTGGTAATAAGAGTATAAATTGGCTTATTAATACTAGCGCTATTCGGCTATTGTGTTTTCCCATGAATCAGAGGTCTTGTGAGCAGTAGGACAATATGTACAAATCCCAATGTTGCTAAATGTTTCTGCTCGCTGAGTGCACCTTTCCAGTAGTTGAGAACGCTTATGAGGAGGACCAGCAAGCAGATGATAAATTAGGACCAAACATAATGAGAAGTTTATGAGATCCTGTAAAGAGGCATTTTCCACATGGATTTGATGATTTGACTGAATTTTTGACTGATTTTGACTCAATTTAAATTCTTGGTACGTATTATTTAGCACATCTAATTCCACTGATTAGGAACTTGGGGCCTACAGAAATAGCAGCATTATAGTTGCTGTTACATAAATGCAAAAGATATATTACAAATCATAGCAGATGGTTGGTATACTTTTGCCTTGGTGTGATGTGTACTCACCCAATAAGAATTCTATATAATATTAAAGAGTCACCTTAGTCGTCTGAACATGATGAGTTTCAGGAAGTGAAACTGTACACAATTATTAGTACTGCTAGTAAGGTGCTCTTACATCTGTGACAACAGCGGTTGTAGATGTGACTCATGACACAGGTAAGAACAACAAAATTCTTTTAGGGGATTTCTCCTCACGTGTTTCGGTCATGCGGTTTCCAGTTTAGCTAATCTCTTGGTTTCTCTGATGGTATCACGGTTACTGGTTTCACTACTAGTATTCAAGCAACTCAGCAAAGGTAAAGCATGTTAATGATTTGGAGTTAATGTATTATGACCTTCTAGGATGTTTGTTCATTGGAAATTCATGCAAATTAGTGCATATTTTACTGGATAATGCTTCATCTGCCCATCTTAAATATATCATTGCAGAGAAACTGTAATCAGATTTTATCGTTGCTATTTTTCATTTTTCCCATTCATTTTAATCTGTTATTCCTTTTTTCCTTATACCGTTTTCCTTGCATATCAAGCATACTGCTGTACTGATAACCACTGGTAGATGGGTTTGTTAGGTAAAATTCTTCTTTTCCACATAATCTAAACACACCACAGAAGGCATGTTGTTATTATTCCGCTGGTTACAAAGAGGGTCACCTCTGAAGACAACTACATCTTTCTAATTGCAAGGCACACTGGTGCACCTTTGATTGGACTGGGAGATTGGGTTTTCCTTTAATTATCCACATGTTTTTATATACACTATAAGCAGAAAGTGTAGTGTGCTTTCAGAAATGATTTTTCATCTTTTATCCACATTCAAGTACTGCAACCAAGGTTTTTTTTTTCTTTTTTTTTCCCCCCAGAAAGCTCATAAACATGTAAGGAAAAAACAGCATTTTGCAATATTACTTTATTATGCATGGCTAGGGTTTTTATTTGTATCTATTTCTGGTTATCATTAAATGATACCGCTGATGCTAGGTATGTTACTCTTTAGAATTTTTCATATATTGACTGTGTGCTCTCTCTTGTAAAGGTTTGTCTTTCATCCACTCTTGTTTGTATCAGTTTGACCCTGATGCCTCTGAGTGCACAGGAGGCCTTATCTTGTCTATTGAAGGACCACACAAATAATTCTGTAGAGGCCTTGGAGAGCCTCTGTAATGGAACAGTTAGACAAAACCATGAGAAACTGACCCCCATGTTTTTTTTTTCCTCTACTGGGAGAGGTTTGAGAGACAAACTTCCCTAAACTCTGATGGACACCTGCGCTTTGTGAATTCTCTGTCACAGAATTTTTTAGAATTCCCACAACATCTACAACTACTGTTGTAATTCTTCTACAAAATCCAATGATGTAAACATGTTTCCTCTCTGTTCCTCCACCTGGTGACTATCATCTTGCACAAGCCCACCTGTGGCGATGTAATGAGCACAGGGGTCCATGCAGGTTGTCCTTATAATTATGCCATTCTCTCTTCATTCTTTACATCCTTTATCTCATACTTTCATTGCAGCAGTGGAGAGGATTCATCTGATATCCGATCTCTGAATTGATTTGTATAGTGATTATTGGTCACTTGTTTGACCTTCAGCATCAGGGTGGTCCTCTCTCTACAATATCTGTATTCCTTGCTGTCACACCTTTCACATAGTTATTTTATTTTTAGGATTCTCATGGAAAAGCCAGATTCTCTGCCATATAGCATCCCTTCCCCCCTCTTCCATATAATTAGGACTTGATACAAAAAGAAATCCAAGGGTGTGTGTGTGTGTGTGGTTGTTGTGGGGGTTGGAGGTTCAGATCCACTTGCGGTGTTGGAATGTGTTGTGGTATGTGTTGGAATTGATGGAGGCTGAATGAAGGTTTCGTGCCCTATAGTGTGTTCAGTGTGGGCGGCTGCATGTTGCTGCCTATCTTGTGTGTGCAGAGTGTGTGTGTGAGTGCATGTGTGTGTGTTTTTCTTTGTGCTTCAGGGTGTTTGTGCCCTCTCCACCTCTCCATTCTGGGAAAGTGTAACAGGTGTGCCTTCCAATGCAGCTGCAGCAGCGAGGAGGTTCTGGAGGCAGGTAAAGTAGGGTGCTGTGACCTCCCCTGTGGGTGCCGTGTCCCAGCATGCATCCTGGCCCGTGAAATCAGCCCTTGACCAGCAAGCCTCTCTGGCTCTAGAGCCACTTTTGGGAGGAAAAAGGCAAAGAATGTGGTAGCTAATTACTCCATTAACATCACAATCGAACAGGCAGATCACACGTGTGCAACCCTGAAAATATTTTTACCGCTGGCATCAAGAAGCAGACACACTTCCCTCCTCTGTACCTATCCCTGTAGGATTTACTATGATGGACAGAGCTGAAAAGATGCTCAATGAATCAATTGGTTTAGAAGTTTAATAAGCAGCACTTGAGTATAAATTGAACATTCATAATTTTAAGGCTTTCAAAAAGAAGAATTTTCCAACTCTTCGTATTATATCAGTCATATTATGTAGATTATGGTTTTGGACTGTGGGTTTGACAAATTTTGCAGTTTTAAAACCTTAAACTTTTTCATTTCTCTGACACTATACAGACCAAGCAACTAAATAATGAATCTAAAAAATGCTAAACAAAATGAAAGCAAATGAAAAGAAATAGGTAAAGATTCCTTTTGCAGCTGTTTTGGAGAATCTTGTCACACACATTTTCTTTGCAGATTTCCTTATTATTATGGAATTATCTAATGTTTTCACTATTTCTAAAAAAAAACAACCTTGAAAACACTGACTTTTCAAATGTTCCAATGAACACAACACCATTTCACTATTTCTAATGAAATTCTTGAACATCCACAATCCCATTGTGTTCATTCCACAGACTTATCTTTCAATCTTAAAGTAATTGTTAGTTGCAGCCTTGAATATAGAGACTCCGAGTGCTACAGAAAAATGTACTTATTGTGAAAATACAAACAAGGCTTTAAAATTCATCTGTTAATTTTCACACCTGCAACCTACTTGCATATAAAAAAAACACAACCACATATCACTGAGAGTCTTTACACAATCTACTTCTTGCAGGCCTGAAGATGTGAGCGGTGTGTGGAAGGTGTGAGTGTAGTCTAAAACGGAGAAGCGTTCCGACAGTTTGATGTACTTTTGGGGGGGGGTTTCTTCTGTTTTATATCCCACCACACTAGTAGTTTGCTTTGGCAGAGCATCCACACACAATCACACAGAAAACCTTAAGAGATTTCTCAAAAGTGGACTTGTCATGGAAAATTGCCTGCTTGGTCTCGAGTCCAAACAGCTTTATTTGGATGGAGTGAAGCACTGGAGCCTATCTGAATTAATAGATGTGGCGTAAGAAAGGCTTATTTTCAGAGGCAGGGCTCAAAGTATGCGGCGTTAGTACCCTGAGCTCCGGGCGGTTCCTGGAGTTGTGTTTGCAGTGCGGGGAGAGAAGCCAGCACAGATGGTTAGGTACCAAAGGCAGCGGACTTTTTCTCATGCCTTTAAATGGGAGCGCTCTCTTTCTTAGCTAATATTTAGCTCCTTCAAATGCTAATGGAGTGGCTTCGCTCTCCAAGGTTAGCATAACAACTATGGGAAAGCCTTTAGATCTCAGACATTTGTTTACCAGATGAAAGAGCCTGCACATCGTAATAGCGGAGAGGGAGAGAGTCAGGCCTCTCAGCACTATATCTCCTGAACCACCCCCAGTCAATTTCAAGTTACATGCACTATTTGTGCCTTTTCCTAACACTTAATTTCCCCCAACGCTTATTTTACTCTCTGATGATTTTGAGAAGAAACTGTTGTCATGCTTTTAATGGGATGTTTTATTCTGTGTGTGTGTGTGTGTGTGTGTGTGTGTGTGTGTGTGTGTGTGTGTGTGTGTGTGTGTGTGTGTGTGTGTGTGGGGGGGGGTTTTTTTTTTTT
>OMNN01071702.1:6907-30181 GCA_900302755.1 Chromis chromis | reverse complement strand
TAGTGTTAGCATAGGGGTAGCATAGGAGTAGCATAGTGTCAGCTTCATGTTAGCATAGTGTTAGCATCGTGTTAGCATCATGTTAGCATCATGCTAGCATCATGTAATAATCTACCTTCATTGATCTCCTTGGGTTCCTTCCTTCTCTGCATTCATCCTATTCTAACCTTAACTCTACATACTAGGAGCAGTGGGCTGCCACGGTGCAGCACCCGAGGAGCAGTCAGGGGTTAAGGGCCTTGCTCAAGGGCCCACAGTGGTGGTGACTGGGACAAGCGGTCGCTCTCACTTTCCCACCTCAACCTCTTGCCAGTCCAGGGGACTTGAACCGGCGACTTACTAGTTACAAGTTTGTTTCACAAACCACTAGGCCACCACTGCCCAAGAAGTAGTAGTAGAGAGGGAAGACACTAGAAGATATGACTTTGCAGAAGTTGGTATGTCGGTATGCACAAGTATGTAACAATGATAATTACAAACCTCCGATTCCACCTTTTAACATGCAGTAATTGCATAGATAGATATCTAGATATTAAGACATCAATGCAATGATGAGTTCACCAGTATTTCAAACAACAGTTGGAAATCAATATGATTCAAATTGATGTAAATGACACTTTGCTGCAAAGACAAGCAGCTGGCATCGTGGTAAATGTCAAGTTTCACCTTTTCATTTGACATGAACAACAAGTTGTTGCAATAAATATTTCAAGAACTGAAGAGAAAGGATGTATATTTGGACGTAAAGTGCATCTGTCAGGCTTTAAGAGTTAACAAAGTGGTCATTTTAACCCAAACAATGATTTTATATCACCATATCACCGTCACATCATAAAACAAACTTATTTTTAAACTTTATTTGCAGTTTTGGAGGACACAGAGACATGATACCGTCCAGTAGATGGGGGCATCATACTGGAGAACACTTCCATATGTTTCTCTAAAGGGCAGCTACAAGCAACGTATTCTGTTTCTTAATTGAAATGACTTGTTGGTGCAGGAGCAAACAAGTTAATACAAGCATATGTGTTTGTAGCATTCGAACAATCTCAACAGCAAGTGGATCCGAGCTTGTACAAGTAGCCCATGGCAAGCCCAGGAGGTGAGCTTTGTCAGGAGTTCAATTTAAACTGCGAGGATGTATTAATTGCAGCATTCAAAGATAGCGGCCTTTTCAAAGGCTTTCTCGCAGGGCAAATTTATTCGCCGTTTTTACAGCGCGTGCCACGTTACACGACTCAATCTATTTCATCCAGTTCAATAACCACTCGAAACACGAAAATGCACTCACGCAAAACGTACGGTAGCCACCCTCGCTACAGTCACTTCCAGGCACACTGCTCTTAAGATAAGTGATGGCAGCAGACTGACAACTACACATCACTGTCAAATACACTGCAACATATAGGATGTGTGCATTTACTTGGCATTTGATAAGACCTGCCATCAAACCGGACACTCATTCACACCTGTTCACGCCGTCGAGAACACAGCTCATAGTTTTGCAGCAATTTTTTACTCACTGTTACTAGAATTTGGTCAGATCCTCTCTTTATTTTATGCTTAAGTGATTTGCAGAATTTCTTCCCTGGGCTGTGTCACGCCAGAGAAAAGGCAGAGCCAATGCTAGGTCAGGTTACAAAGTCACAGTAACATTAATTTGAAGCCAGATTTAATTATCAAATCAATTAACTGACCTTGGACTCAGATAACCGCCATCTTTCCAGGTTTTATTTTTATTTTTTTCCGCTCGGAGCCACTTCTTAAGGTTGCTCTCAAGATGGCACCTGCTGTTGTTGCTAAGAGGCTTGTGATGCAACTGCAAAGTCTCAATATTTCATCAGCGACAATGTGCTGTGGGACAGAATCTGCACTCGTCTCTCCTCACCAAAAGGATTTCTACTCAGTTATGCATCGAACTGGAAAGCAGCTGTCATTTGATGTAACCTAAGAGGTATAAACATAGCTTTTTTTTCCCCTTCTTCTTCCTCCTCTCCTCTCCTTCCTCTCTCTCTCTCTTTTTATATTTCTCTCCTTGGATGTTGCTCATCCATCCACTCTCCCTTTACCTCCGGCTGTCTCTGGGACCCAGTGATTAGAGCGCTGGGTGCTGTCCTGCTGATAAGGCTTGAGAAACCTCCCTCCCTCCACCACCAGTGGCTGTGTCCTCAGGGTGCATGGGGGGGTAAAAAAAAAGCCCAGGGTAATGTCCCCGACACCCCCCCCCAATCCTCATCCCTTCTCACCATTCACCAAGTCATGGGTGGTGGATGAATACACTGCCTTGTGCATCTTATGACTTTGAACAGATAGGCCTGCATTTTCATGGTGGATAAGAGCAGCCAGAAAAAAAGAGTAAAAGTAATACAGCTCAGCTTTTAAGAGTGTAACATTATGCATCGAGGGCTCTTTATATGAGTGAATTTTTTTTACATTGTGCAGTGTGTGTGTGTTTACAGTACCATCTGCTAGATTGTGTACACTTAGCACTGGGAATGTAGGACAAAAGCAGCACTCAAATGTGGATAAGCTTCATTTCACGAGAGCAGCGATTGTCGAAATTTCCACCCAGCTGTCATAAAAAGGAAAATGATATAGAACAGGTTCTTCACACTGTGAGCAATTTGATATAATTAGAACACAGATGAAAATCTGCTTTCCATTGTTTCCTCCAGCTATGTTAACCCTTTACATTCCAGTGCAAGGTATACCGAGAGCTGGATTTCAAGTCTGGTGCTATTCCACGTAAAACTAATAAATAGATAAAAGCATTGTCGGTATACCAACGGTGTCAACTGAAACCACTGAGTGTCACAGACTGCATTAAGCTGGATGTTGATATTGTTGGTTGAGATGTTTTTATTGGATTTGTTGACTAAAAGGAAATATAGAATAGCGCGGGCCTTGCCCTTGAACAGACAGCATCACCACAAAATTGCTAAACCACCCTACATAAGAGATAAGACCTGAGAAAATATGTCCAATACATTTGAAGTGCAAGACTCTTTTTGATTCTTGATTTACTGAGACTCTTTTGTGTAATACAATTTGAGATACCAACAGAAACTGTCTATAACCATGACAACTATGCTAACAACAAACTCAAGTACTTATTTCAACAAAAACATTTAGTAGAGTCAGGTATTAACCCTTTGAAGCACCAAACCCACTGGTGGATTCGAAAGAGATGTCATCTTTTAAAAAAAAATTAATTATGAAAATGACATCATTGGGCCGCCGTTTAGCTCACTGAGTTATGGACATATCACATAGGCTCAGTCCCATAGCAGTGGTCATAAGTTCGAGTCCGGCTCAAGACCATTTGCTGCATGTCACTCTCATGTCTCCCCCACTTTCACTCTGTCTCTCTACCAATAAAGGAAAAACTCTCCCCCAAAAACAGAAAAGAAAAAGAAAACGACATCATTTATAGGCCAGAAACTGTGAAAACAGAACAGATTTTCAACTTCCTAGCGGTCGTTGAATTAGTCATCCGTGACGTGCTGGTCTGTCAAAAAAATAAATAATCTAGGCTTAAAATTGGAATATCTTATCAAGATCACTTTATTCTGCATGTCTCAATTTAAAAATTGCCAAAAATGAACCTTTTGTATTAACCAGACTCTGTAAAATACAAAAAAAATCCTGTGCTCCTCGGTGCAACCGTGAAGCCATTAGTGACTCAGCTGTGACTAACAGGCATATGACAAGAATTCAGAGAGTTTTCTGCTGAATTGGGCTGAACTGCAGGCTGTGTTTACACAAAACAACTATGGAAACAAATTAAAAATGTGAGTAAGAAAATACTGACAGGATGTAGAGCCACCATTTTTTTCCCAGGACAAATGTAGAAAAAAATATACTTTCATTTTTGTCTTTTTCATGATTTATGGCATTACAATGGAGCCACACTGCATAAAAGACATTTTGACTTTATAATGCATTGAAAAATGAGCATAAGTCAAAAAACAACCAGAAACTGCTTGAGGTTTAGAGGGTTAAACAAAAAAAAAAATGCTACAACATTACAATTTAATTCCACATCACACCTTCTGAAGGTTCATGTAGAAAATACTGCAGAAAACAGAGCAGAAAACCTCAAACAAAAGAAGAAATGTTTTTCCAGTGACCACCCAAATATTACCATACTCAAGCAAGACCTAGTGACGAACTGATAAGGAGAAGAAAAGCAAATCCTCAAGGTGTTCTAAAGAGAAAAGACTCGCCCCGGCTTATCTCTGGGGTCAGGGAAGGTCCACGGCCATTAATTTTAAATGAGTGGAATGGATTTGTGGTAATGGAAACCCAGTGGCTCCAGACAGCACTGGGACTTGATGGCGTGAAGACACCAAACGGCAGTGTGATAACCTGACCACTGAGCTGGAAGAAGTGGAAGAAGTCGAGAAACTGATTTGGGTTTTTCTGCTCCCCACACACTATGAAAGTCTTAGGCGTAATGCATTAGAAATCTATTTGGAGGCATTCGAGTGTAACGGAGCTGAAGACGTCAGGTAAACTCTCTCTTTAGGTCAAAATACTCTCCGTCTAATTTTAGAATCGTTGGGTTTCAGCTTATCATTCAACTGGTCATGCTCGTAAAAAAAAAAGTAACCTTAGGTGGGAAAGAGCAGCAATTATGATCAAATGTTAAACTGGAAAGGTCAGGAGTGTTGGTAGAAGGGATCACGCTGATCTCTTATACTTGCGAGTTGGGAAAAAGCCTATTTCAGGTGTAACACTACTCACATTTATGTGTTCAGACAGGGTGTGACAAAGAAGCCCCAAAACATAACCTTGTTTTTCACGCAACAGAAGACCGTGGAGTTTATAAATGCTACTGTCAGTTTCTACTCTGTGAAAAAAAACTAAAAAACCTGCTTTGCTCGCTCTATTATTTTGTAGACTCACAATGTAAGAAAACGGTAATGGCTGCTTTTACTTCACGTGTAGTTTGTTCACAGCCTGTAAAACTGTGAATGTGAAAAACACACTGAAAAAATATGTTTCCATGGTGGCACATTTCACATATGCCACCATAAGGCAGCCTATTATTTGGGACACTTTTTTGAGGCGCTGTTTTGATATCTATCCAAAGAAACTGCAGTTTCATGCTCCAGTTTAGTAAAGAGAGGAAATCTAGATTAGAATTTTCACGATGAATGTGACTTTTTTATATTAAATGCTGTTGAGTGTACGGCGTTGAGTGGTTTGACCCTGAATTGTGTGTATGTAGTTCAATCATTTGTTCTCTGAAAGCACAGATGTGGATATAATTTTTAGACTTATGACTATGTGTTAACCCTCTGAAACCCAAAATAAACTGGCAGGCTTGAAAGACACATTTGTTTTCTTTAAATCACCCAAATGACAGCATGTATCAGAGTCAGAAACGGTAAAAACAGAAAGAAACATCTGATTTTCACTTTTCTGATGGTCCTTGATCAAAAACTGAACCAAACCTACACCTAAAATCATTATTTTTTATATATTTATATCTAAAAACCTTTTTAAGAACCATGCACACAACTAATTAGTGTGCTAATCACCACTTAGAACTGTTGACTACCTAGTAATTATCACTTTAAAGGAAGTGTTTTTTTAATCCTCTCAAACCTTAAACCTACATATGTGTTTGAAAGGCATGCTGTCTTTAAAAAACTCCCCCAAACTACACAATTTTTCAGAGCAAAAAACTAGAAAAACTGACAGAATCATTGGATTTTCAACTTTCTGATGTTCCAGCTACTCAGATGACCAAATCTAAGCTTAAACTTGTGATATTTCAGCAAATGATCTTTATTCTATATGTCTTATTAAAAATTGTCCAATAATAACTATTTTACTCTAACCAGATTCTGTAAAAAAAATAAAAATAAATTCTGTGCTCTCTTACACAACCATAATGCTATGACTGATTCAGCTGTGACCAACAATCACTTGACAAAAATACTTTTCAGCTGCACTGGGCTGAACTGCAGGCTGTGTTTTTACAGAGCAGATAAAAGACAAGTATGGAAACAAGAATTTAAATTCCTATGTGGAGCCCCCATGTTATATGGGGTAAAACCTGTGAGCATTTGGAAAAATGTTGTACATATTGATTCCTGTTTTTTCCATTTTTATAAAATAATATAATCAAATAAATGTAATTTTTTTTCTTTTTTTTAAAATCATTTAATGTATTTTAACTTTATTATTCTGCAAAAAAGAAACTCTAAGTCCTCTACTTCTAGTCATGGTTGTTCTGTTTCCATAGAGGTGCAGGACTTTATACTGCAGTGAAAAATGAGCCCACAGTGAGTAAAAATGTGACAGGATCACCTCTTGCACAAGCAGTGACCTTGTTTGGCTGGTTTAATATTTCCTAACCAACTAGCCAACTTTCTACGTTGGTATTAGGTTCATTTTTATCAGCTTATCCTGTCACAGATAACAAGAGGTCGGGGCCTATCCCAGCATGCACTGCATGAAAGACAGAATGTCATGTGGCTATTTTAGTGAGTTATTTTTATTCACATCACTGAATGACCAAGATCTCCAGTGAGGCAGAAATAGCACACTAACCCATAACCGTCCTTTGGTAATGACTATATAATATATGTGTTTTTGTATGTGGGGGTTGTAATGTCGGCGTTTTCCAGATTAAAATGCCCCATTTTGAGCTATGCAGCTCAAAGGCTATTACACCAGCACTCATTCCCTCCTACCTTGCTTTTTACTTAATTGAATCAGCCAGTCCCCATATCAGATATTCCTTAACGGAATACTGAAACCTATCCACCCTGTTCCTAATACCATTAGGGGGAAGCGGGAGAGCAAGATGGATGCTTTAATCCTGCTGGTTCAGAGCACACAAAAGGAGAGCATGCCCTGCAGTCAGACATTAGCCACAACATTCGCTGCTGAGCCACAATATTCTTCCGAGCAGAAGACTTGCCCTGTCACTGCCTGACCGAAAGCTACAATAACAAGAGCTCATTTTCCGCAGACAGCCTAGCATGTAAATAACAGAAACAGTAACTCATTGCGGGGCTCGTTAAACGGGGGGGGGAAAGAAATAAATTACCGCGACGTATTACCGTCTGCAGCAGCTTATTTCCATGATGTCTACTACAGTATTTTACGAGTCAACACGGGTCCAGTAGCAGTACATTTATGCCATCTGTTCATGAACCTGGCAGATATGCAGGAATGCATGTCCAATTTGACACAATGGTGATGCAGATGAATGAGGTTGAGGGAAGCCTCCTGCTGCTGAGGTATTCTTATTTCCCAACCTATTTTCTGCTGTGTCAAACTGCAGCTAAGCTAAGGTGAGGTCCATTATTTCTGGCCAGCTCAGGCACAAACTAATCCTCTTATTTGGGAGGTCAGCGCCAATCATTATACAGAGGGGTGCCATTACAGTGTACACTCCAGTGAGCTGATTTTCCCCTTACATAAATATATGACTCAAGGGACTGCTCTTACTCCCCTCTCTAATTTATCCCTCCTGCTTCTACTTCTTTGCTCTCATCCTCCCTTATTTCTCTCCCCCTCTCTCTCTCTCTCTCTCCTCTCGCTCAACTCTTCCCTTTCTTATCTATGACCTTCTCAAGTTCTTCCCTTTTTACCTTTTCATTTTTCACTCTCCCACACTTTCAGCTAACATCCCTCTTTTTCCCACCCTCATTTTTTTTTTTTCAGGATGCCCAGAGTGGCGTATAATTGAATCTGCAGAGAATGCATGAGCAGGAACAATTAGCTCAGTCACTCAGAATGTGGATATAGCTGTACAGTAGGATAAACAGAATAATAAAAAAAAAAAAAAAAAAGGAAGGGAAAGCAGGAAGATAAGCCCCCAACTGTATGGGTGCCAGAACAAAGGGAAACACATAGCTCACAAAGTACACACAATTTTGTTCCCACCGTCTGCTCACAAAGATGGGATCATTTCATTTTGCATTGTGTGTCTTTCCTGACATACTGTCCTGCTTTCCCCAAAAACACAGGCAGTAACTCATGAAACTCCTCACTTGATGATGATCTCATGTATTTTTCATTGATGTGGAAGTGCACATTTCATAAACCAGAGTTATAAGTGTGTTTGGGAAACCACACATTAAAGTCTGCTGAGGAACAAAACAAACATTTCCTGGAAAGATTCTTCAAAAGTTAAGGTTTTTTACCTTGTTAACAGTCCATATGGTGTTTTTTTTTATTTTGCTAGAAGGTAAATCTTTAGCAAATTATGCAGTCAGTGCCAAGGCTGAGCATTTCCACCTTAAAACAGCAGCTAACTGATGACAATCTCAAAAAATTCACCTTCAATATGATTATATTAAAACTAGTTATTACTCTTAAAATGGAAAAGCTCACATAGGTTCAAATGTAAAGCAATGCCCAAATAATATTACTACAAAACAATGCTATTGGATTTCTTTTGTAAGCGTATGTAAATCGCCGATGGAGAGGGTCGCCATATAAAATCTCACCTAGAGCACCACATTGGGTAGGGCCGGCTCTGAAGTGAGTAGTGGGAATTCCATAGATCTGCACATTCTAGCCAAAGCAACAGTGTGGAGTTACATCAAGTTATTCTAAGGCAATTATTTTATGTAGGAAAACAAGCTACAAAATATTCTAAATATGTAACTCTGATACACCAACCCAATCTTCCAAAAATGAAATTTCTGTTCAAATACACTGATCACTTAAGTGTTTAGGGAAACATATTTTGACTCATCCCAAATATCTTTACTTTATTGCTTCACTAGCACTCCTTTTCAGCCACTCATATATTAGATGGGATGGGACCCACCACCCTGATAACCCAGAAAATGGAGAAGCTTCACACATGTTACAAAAGGGTCATATTTTAACTTAAACTATGATATTTTCCTAAACTGAACCATGTAGCTTTGGTGCCTAGTACTAACTAGTGAGTGACAACTGAAGGTAAATGAATGAAACTTGGGATGTTACTCCTGGTCACCTCCATCTTTCCTCCTGCTTCTTGATCAGGTGCAAAGATATACTTGTCTCTGAGCAAAATTAAGTATCTTTCAAAAACTTCATTGAGAAAGCAGTTTAGTTACATAGGAAGATAATTATGTGGAGACTGGTTTGGAGACACAGAGATGAGTTTTAAGAGGTTTTGTCAATGACTGGAGTGGGACTGTAAGATAATTCACTTTCAATCACAAATGGCGTCTTGCTGTTAGTGATAAATGGTAAATGGTAAATGGTCTGCACTTATATAGCGCCTTTTTCGACCTTAGCGGTATCCAAGGCGCTTTACAATGTGTTTGTCATTCATCCATTCACACACACATTCACACACCAATGGCAACAGAGCTGCAATGCAAGGCGCTAATCTGCCATTGGGAGCAACTTGGGGTTCAGTGTCTTGCCCAAGGACACTTCGGCATGTGGTGGGGGGGAATTGAACCACCAACCTTGCCATCAGTGGACAACCCGCTCTACCACCTGAGACACAGCCGCCCTCAATGAGAAGTTAGATCACCAAAGTCATGACACTACATGTGGACTGACTGGACGTCCAGCTGACCAACACTGCCATCTCTAAAACCACAACACTACACTGACTAAACCACGGCTGGCTCCACAGACAGACATTGAGCAGGGGACTCCTAGTTGGACGGATCCATAAACACTAGCTGAGTTATTTTTTACAGACTGTGTGGTTTAACTGTAGGAAACCATTTTATTTTTTATTAGCAGAAAAACTGTCTATAGCCCTCAAATCACCATCACAGATGGGATGGCAGCGTGGGTCAAAACCACAAAATAGCAACAGTCCCTCGGTCCTGCTTAGGCGGTAATGTAAGTGCAACAACGCATGACTCGGCTGAATTTATGAAAATGTAAAATGGGCAAAACAAAAATAGACACTTTTATTCTGGAGGAAGGAAAAAGCTTCACTTCTATCCGATATATATATTTATTTATTTTTTTTCTGCTGCGTGTGGAGCTGACACCAGCAAAGATGGACCATAAATACTTCATAAATACCAATTACCTCAAGAAGCAGGCACGAAGAAAAGAGCAGCCATTTCAGCCAATTATGAGGCTTCGCTCTCAAAGGGTGGAGAAAGACGACTCTTCCCTTTCAAGCCTCCCACTGAAAGGAGAAACCTCTGTCATGTTGTGGAGCCTCAATAATGTTTCCCTCCACCTTCATGTCAGGGATGAAAGGCCCCAAATGTCCTTTGAGTGAAACCCCCAGAGGACTTAACATGCATCAATAACATTTCCATCCTTGAAGATGTTTGAGGGGGGACTACACATAATCTTTCGCGCACACTTTGAGGCTCGGCTCACTTCCTGCGACTTTTATTTACCCCAATCTCAAAGGTCCTCCCTCGCCACGCCAGCGATGGAGATAGAGAGGGAAGGAGAAAGAAGAACAAAAGGAAAACAGAAGGAGGGGAAAGGCTGAGACAGACAGCGCATTGTGGTGAGTGTCGCCTGCTTAAAATAGGACAGCTGCCTCTTGAAGGAGCCATCATTCTTCATAGGGGTAGCCTGTCTTCATTTCCACCCTCGGCAAAGCACACGGGGCTTAACACACTTACGTCTGAGGATTTGTTGCACTTGAAGGTGGCAGCAATTCCCCAGACTGCAGGAGGAGGCAGCACTGCAAAGCCACACCAAAAAAAAAAAGGCCAACTGCTTTAAGAAGTTGAGATGAGGCAATCTCCTGACCTCCTCCTACAGCCAAGGCCAAAAAAAGTAGGTGTCATCAGCAGTGTGAGTCTAAGTCAGAAAAAAATAAAAAATCATGAACCCAAACATGGATTTCCAATGCATAGGTAAGGTCAATTTCAAATATGTTCGGTATTTTGCTTGTATTGGACATTTTGCTAGTAGAGTGAAGAAAAACTGCTGAACAAGTAGAAGCCTGTGGTGCATTCCCAATAGAAAACAGCAATGCTAGGCACTCAAAAGGGACAAAACCAGCACATGTTTAGGCAAGCTCTGGGAAAAGTGGGCTGTTTTTACAGTCTAAATAAATTATGAAGCATTTTTGAGCACATTTTCTTTTGCAGCTCTACTGTAGAAAATAAAATAATACCAAGTTTCCAAGGACATGAGCTGGTCGAGCTGCTTTCTTTACCCTCTTTCTAAACCAGGACCAATCACTAACATTTAGATTTTCTCTGTCCAGTCAGTATTTAATGACAGAAAGCACTGCAAAACCAAGCCACATCCAGTAATCAGTGAGGAAAGTTTTCACAGAGTTAGTCTACCATTGATCCATAAATTATTCATCTGGTGGCCTTGTCAAAACTGTTCCTGAGACATTGTGTTTTGAAAAGAGGAAGCTGGATGTGTTCCAAAATTGAATCTTTAATTGTCAGCTTTTGCTGCAAGTGACCTCCCCCCATGTTCAAATTATGCTTACATTCAGCTACAAAGCAGTGATTATGGAGAAAAGGTTAGCTGATATTGCACCGGCCGGTCCCTCCAAATGACACAGTGAGTCATCTGCAGCGAAGCGGTTACCGGCGACAATGGGGATGTAGAGGAGGCATTATTTCGCAACAGCTTGATCATGAGACACCTCGCATCCTCCGCAGTGGCAGGAACACAGAAGGCAGGCATGAGCAGAGCGTCGCTCACACGTAGCAACAGTATAAATCAGCGAGAAAAAACCCACACAAAATTCCCCTTTCGCTTGCTTCGACTCGGGAGCGCAGCACCCCAATAAGCACAGGGAAGGTGTTGGAGAAAGTGAAGCGCTCGGATTTAAGATTTGGGGATGATACATCTTCAAACCTGACTGATAGAATGACCTAAAAAAAAAAAGGACTGTCAAATAGTTTGGCTCTTCAGAACCCATTGGCTCTTTGAAGAGGGATGATATCTGCATCCCTGCTTTGAGTAAGGCTAATTAGCTCATTGACATTTTGCCTTGTGGCACCCCCTGGCTTTGTGTATAGCTTTGAACCATTGCTTAAATAAGCCAAAACACTTTCCACTTTCAGCTCGACTTTAGTGCCCTTTAGTGCAGCACCAGCACAGATAGGAAAAGAACACTTTCATATTTTACTCTGGCAACCTGACTGACATTCTCACATTTCCCAAACCAAACAAAAACGAGCCCGGATTAAAAAAAAACAATAATAACAACGTCAGAGAAAAATAATGAATAGACACATGGTCCTAAACATCCCATGAACACCATATTGCAAGGCAAATTACTGTTGAGATGACTGCATTGCCAGATGTGGCTCTCACACTGCAGTATCGCAGCATATGCTCCACTCTGAGGATAACTTAACTGGTACAGACCTCTAGTAAGCGGATTGAGAGAATTCCCCAAGCACATACGGCCTACTTCGTACAATATGGTGAGGGTATGCTTGGACCGCAATGATGAGCCTACACGAGTACAACAATATGATGGTGTGTGATAAATTAGCTGGGGATCTATACGGTGCAATACATTGTGGCAGATCAAGGGAGCACACAGAGAGTAGGACTTGATGGGACATGCTTCATCCTTCACCCAGACTTCCTATTTATGTGGGAAAGATCCAATTTGTCTTGGGCTGTTAGGGATGACAATAATATTCGATGTCTAACCAGTTGGCGTAAACATGGGCGATTTGGCAGTTTTTTGTAGTGCTGAGAAAGCATGTGAGGATGCTGTTCTGCTGACTGTATAGGTAATAAATTCCAACTCCACATTTTCAACAATAATTGAAAAAGAAGTGCAAACAGGCACTTGAATGCACAGTGTCTTCTCTCTGGAAAGGAAAGGACACAATGAAGAGTGAAGTGAAACATTTGTAGTTCAGATTGAATACAGAACAAAGTCTTCATTAACCCTCTGAACACCACACAGTTTCTGGGTGGTTTATTTGCTCCTGTCACATTTTAACTCACTGTGGGCTCATTTTTCACTGCAGTATAAAGTCCTGCACCTCGATGGAAACAGCACGACCATGATTATCAAGTAGAGAGAACTCAAAAAATGTCTTTTGTGCAGTATGACAGTTATAAGACCACAAATGACAAAAAAAACCTAAAAGTGACAGTAGAATTTTCTAACCTTGTATTAACATGGACAACAATTTTCCAAGTGCCCACAGTTGTTACCAATATTGGGAAATAAAAGATGACTACATATGGTTGATATTTTACTACCCTACATTACCATTTTATGTATTTTATGTCTATACTTGTTGCCTGAGCACAATCTGCAGTTCAGCTGGGAAGTGGATTTTTGTCACATGACTGTTGGATGCAACTGAGTTACTAATGAAGCTTAGATGTGATTATTTTTTCCTGATGGAACAGTACATCACAAATGATTAGTTCAAGAACTGTGGGAAAGTTGGAAATCCATCTTTTTTTTTTTCTGTTTTTACAGTTTTAAAGAAACATGCCAACTCAAACCTGACCGTGGTTTGTGGGGTTCAGTCGGTTAATGGTAAGTCTATCTCAGACTGTGCTGCTCTCATACATGGGATCAGTATGCAGCTTGTGTTTTCAGTTGTGTGTTGTCTCTTGGCAGATCGAATTATATACCAACTCTGTGAAACTCTACATTCTACATTTGTACATTGCAGTATTTGATTTGATATCCTTTCACTTCTTCTTCTTCTTCTTCATCTTCTTCTAATCCGGTGCCTATAGACCATATTGTGACCCTTGATCTAAAATGTTAAAGCTGGGCCCTTAATACCCCAGAAACATACTCTGTAAGCCAATCAATAATAAATACTTCACTCTATGAGCAGCATGTCTCTCCAATTTCAGTGCAGGCGCCACCAAATAACTTCAGATTTTCACAATTTACAAGTCAACTCCACTCAGTACAAACCAATAAAGCACAAAAAAAATGTGAAATAACAGCTGAATGAATCATTTGGCGCAGAATCACCAGAGCAGAAAAAAAGGCTCACAGAAACAACAAATGAACAAATTAATTTGTTTAACAGTTCCTGCAGTTGACTCAGTCTTTATGACAGACATCTGTCTTTTCTTCACAAACCTCTCACACATTGTTTCTCACTTTCTTTTGTCATCCAAGATAGAGATATGTACAAACAAAAAATGGTGTCAGCCCAAATACACATTGTTTTAACTGATGTTCACATTGACATCAGCTGTGCTGATGAGACTCTGCGCAGAATGTGCAGTAGATAGTGCCAAAAACAGTGGACACTTTGGTAAATAATACATTTTTTGGTGTTTTTCTGTACTTGTTTTTGATATTTTCTGAATCCCATTTGCTTCCGAAGGCTAGTTAACAAGGGACAATGAACAGATTTGGTTTTATATCTCTATCATGATTTTTAACAGCTTGTTCAGGCACTAATCAGGTTGGGTTAGAGAGCAAACAGATGTAAAGTTACTTCTCTCCAAATAAAACCCGTATGTTTTCTCTTCAGGTGTAAGAGGAGCTGCTACAGTAAACCACCAAAATTCTGCACAGTGTACCAACTACCATTTTGTTCTGTGATAATTTGATGTACTCCCATACTTATAAACTTTTAGGTCTTTGGAAACTTTTACTCTCAACTGAGTTGGACTCTACTCCAACTGCCATTGTCCAAAACTGTAGCACTGACTGCAGCTGACCAATGACTGGAGCCAAAAATGACTGACATCATAATAAGTATTTAGTGCTCAGTATGAAGACTTTTATTTCTATTTATTTCTATAAGCTGACTTTACTATTTAACTCAGTTTCATCATTCCTTTTTGCCATTCATATCATTATCTTTCATGGATGAATCTGATTCTGTAGCTCTGGCACAGAACGATGGCACCAACAAGACTCTGATTGGCTGATTGTTTTGTAACTGCCATCCCTGAGCACAACAATCACCGAAAAACACAGCTTATGCGGGCCACCAGTCAGAGGCTAATCATAAATGGCAGTTTTGTATGATTAGTTCACTTTCTAATGAACAGGAGTCTAATACGTTTTGAGTGGCCGCAGTCAACGGTGCAGTTTTAATTTGCAATTTTGATCTATTGAAAAAGTCTCATCAAATAAGTTGTGGCCAACTCGCCGCTGAGAAGGCCGTTGATTGCGGCAACTGGGCTGAGTTCACCTGCCGTTTCTGCTTTATATGAAATTAATGGACTTCAGCGAACTTGTTGACTGTTGGGTTGAAGTGCTTGTGTTGTGCTGTTATTTAACACCGCTTTTTGAAAAGTCAATTACAACTGTAAGTGTGTGTCTGGCTCGGCTCATCGCGGCCGTCCAGTCATTTTTTATTTTTTTTGGTCATGCCGGTCTCGTAGACTCGCAGTCACAGAGATGTTGACTGCCGGCACTCAGTGTGGAGAAGCAGCCAGAATGAGCCACACTGGCTGTCACAGATGCTGCCAATCGAGGCTGTCCACACAGAGACTGCTGTACACCTGCCATTCTGGCATATTCTGCATCCTACTCTAATTCAATTTACCACTCAAACCCATTTCAGAGCCTGTCACACATCTTCCCAGCTGAGAGGCAGTTGCATGAAGAAAGCCTGAAGGGTGTTGGTAGATACTGTGCACTATGAGGAATTTGTGTGAATGCTGCCGGGAGTTAGAATTAAAAAAAAGAAAGAAAGAAAGAAAGAATAAACCTGTGTATTTCGGGTGAAGCTACTGAAAGGGGCCTTGGTTTCATTAGAGAACAGATTAGGGGGGGAAGTCAATATCCAACAGCTTTGGATTTAAAGCCCTACTTACAAAGGCATTAAGATTGCAGGAAGTGATAAAAACCATATGATTCTTGTTTCCTTTGTTTAAGAGGAAAAAAGAAAAATTGACTACTGTAATTAGAGAAGACTTCTGTAGGATTTCTGAAGCCACCACAATTAGCTCGCTGTTGATTTGAATAAGTTCATTTATTTTATTGTGATTTACCAATTGTCGTTATGGAGTGAGTGGGTTTATTTGACAATCTAATAAACATTTGGTGCGACGCTGCTTAAGGCAGCCTGCGCATTTCAAATAGATTATTGGAAATAAAAAGCGCCGCGATGTCTGAAGGCGTATTTTCATTGTGGTCCTCTGTTACAAAGGGGTACAGGAGGGGGAGACGGAGGGGTGGAGGGGCAGATGACAGGCAAACACAGGAGAAGAAGTTGTCGCTCAAAATCTTGAATGACAGTACAAAACATCCAAGTTCCATTCTTTTAAATATTAGCTAAATACGCAGTTATAAATAGTTAACATTTTTGTTGGGTACAATAGAATACATTCCAAAGAATCCAACAAATTACCAACATCTGCCCGATATTACAGCAAAACTTCCAAGGAGGGAAAACGGATATGAAAGGTCAAGTTAAGTCAGTGAAAATTCGATGTCAAGTTTCAATGTAGGCAACTACAGTGTCCAAGTGAACCTGAAAACACCATTAGATGACTGTTGGCTGTCCATGAACATCACAGAGAGCGCAAAAGACGTGTCTTTAGTTGATGGAGACCTGAAAAGTCAACAGGATCTAATGTTTAGTTTGTCACTTCCAGTTGTTTGTAGGAGTCTTTCCTGTGAGTTTATTAAAGATCTACAGCATCAGACAGCAGCAGGAGTGTCTCCAAAGAGAATGGCAGGTTCCCAATTGCTTCCACTTTGTTATCATATCATTAACAGCTGACTGTGGAATATTTAGTATCAAGGAAACTTCCCAAATGGACTTATTGCACAGGTGTCAACCTATCACAGTATCACGCCTGAAGTCACTGAGCTCCTGAGAGCGACCCATTCTTTCACTAATGTTTGTAGAAGCAGTCTGCATGTCTAGGGGCTGGATTTATACACCTGTGGCCATGGAAGTGATTGGAACACCTGAATTCAATTATTTGGAGGGGTGTCCCATTACTTTTGGCAATATAGTGTATTTTTCCGTCCTTGGTGTTCAAGATATTTTTCCATTTCACAGCAGGATATTTGCAGCAGTGACATTGAAGTTTATATGGATGTGTTATACAACATGACCTCTCTATTCAATAAATTATCTATCAAAATATGGCGACAGCCTAGTGTCAATGAAAACACACTTGGTTGTACAATAACATGCTCTAGTTTTAGGAATTAGGAAACCAATATATGTGAATACTTAACTCTCATACTGGCATAGTTTTAAAGCAGTCTATACTCCAGCAGCATAATAGGATCCCTGAAATTCAGTTAGTCATTGGTCCACTCTGACCTCCCTTATGAAAAATGTCTGGACGAACTACTGCCATAATAGTCTTCTGTTTTGCAACCAAAACTCAAAAAGATACGCAAACCCCATCATGTCTGCATGGATTCTCAGTCACTCAGGTCATGGTAATACTAAGAGCTTTAGTAAATAGCAAATGGACTTTTCTTTTAAGTAAAGAGGTTAAATCTTCAAGAACCTAAAAGAGAAGTCCTGGTCCTTTTTAACTGAAGCTTTTAGGATATACAAGCCCACATTTCCAGAGTAACAGGAAGTTTTGTGCATCTAGCTTACTCTGCCAATGAGGACAGACCATTTATTACTGTAAAGGTCAACCATACCTCAAAAGCTTAAGACTACCAAAGTGCAATGAGCGCAAATCCCTTTGAGGGGAAAGTTTTAGAGCAGTTCTAACAACATTATTCTGAGATGTCTCCAGTGTATGCAGTTTGGATGCTTTATGCTGACGTTTTCGATGCACTTTAACAAGTTTAGATGTAACTTTTGCATCCTTTTATGACCTTTATATGTGATTAATAACTTATAACAAAAAGTAATTAATGTTTCAGTAAGTATGCTACCCTTGTGTACCAAACAAGTAGACCGTTGCTTTTTTTAAATGCTGCCCTCTGCCCATCTACTTTCTACCCTACATTTTAAAGTCTAAACAGCCAACCAGTTTTGTTTAAACCAAGTGGCATCTGCTTCATCAACAACATCATACTATCCGAAGTACTGTGTAGCGCTGTGCTACTTTGTAATGAAATCTTTGTATTTGACAGTGGAGCTGGAAGTAAAAGCTGCAGAGAGGCATCTATGTTTGTGTGTGTTCAGATGTCATAGGAGGAATCTGTGCTCTTTCATACAGCAGCAGGAAGGAAGTCTTTTCTCATGGGACTGCTGCAGTCACAAGCCAAATAAGTCCAGGAATCTTGCCTTAGGAATGTCCTGAAGGTTCATAGCTCCCTCATCTGTCATACTTGAACAGACAGTGAAAGAGGCAGACAAGTCAAACATGATGGTACGCCAACATCAAGATCAACCTCAGAGAAGGTTCAAACTTAGCCTAGTCCTAACACAGGTGGTTTACTAAGAGCAGTGTTACACATCACTAATTCAAAATAGGCTGCAACACACAAACTAGCTATGAATTAGTACTAGTTATTTACTGACATGTGTAATAGTTGAATAGCAAACTGATCCAGCTGACAAAACAAATGTGCTAATATAAGGCCCATTTAGTAATAGTTAAGAGTAAAAGTCAAATTTTAGCACCAACTAATGACGTGACGTGAGATCTACTTAAGATATGTCCTAGATGCCATTTTTGAATAAAGTTTAGGAGGGAAAAGACAGCTACATTTTTAAAACATTGGCACACATGGATGACACAAGCTTTACTGTCATAAACTGTTTTCTTAAAGCTACAGTTGATCAGGAATGTGTTGCACAATGTGGCATGACCGAAATTCAAAATCTTTACTCATTAAAACTGCTTGAATGCCATTACTATGATAGACACTGAACACACTTACAAATACTAAAGACACGGTTTTAAATCAAGATTTTTATCTTGTTAAAGCATACATATTAGATCCAGGGGATAAAATGATGTGATATCAGCCAGCGTTGGACACTTTATTATCAGAAAATTGTTGATAGAATAGAAAAGACAAACTGCAAAATTCCGGTGCATGAACAAGCCCCAAGCATGCACCCTTTCTGCAACATAACAGCCTATCCTATGGAGCCCCTTTGCCATCGTGCAGGTCTACCGAGGTAAGCTAGTCTGCCTGAGTCCCTCTCCATCCACATCCAGGCCTGCAGACTCCCCTGATGGAGGTTGAGATCTGTGGGGACAGACTTTGTAGTCCGTCCTCAAACACCTACTGTAAGTGATGCACTTCCTGTGTTCCCTATGTGGTGACACCTATCCAAGCCACCCACGAGGAACCTTTACCACAGCACAGTAGTGCCGTCGACTCTGTGCACCTCCGAGTTTAACTAGCTTTTTATCGTTTTGTTTTGTTTAGTGTGACATTTTAAACTTTAAAATAGATTCTTTTCATTGGAAAGACTTCCAAATATGTAACTTTCAAACAGAGGTTTAATCAACAACCAGCGAGAGACTTTAGTAGCTTTTAATAAGGTGTAAAGAGAAAACTATCTCCAAAGCGGAACAGATGTTTCCTAGCAACTGATCTCCACATCATAAAACTGAATGTTTGTTTTTTTTTAGGTTCACATGAACACAATGTATAATCCTTACAACACGTCAGTCAACATTAAGCATATACACTTGATCCCACGCTGTGAAAAGTATCAACCTTATTCATGAAGACAACCACGAGGAGCGAACTCGTGACATGTTTAGAAAGTCATCTGTGATTGATTAATTATATTATCTCGTGTGTCACAGCATCGCCGGTACTAAATCAGAACCACAAAGCCGGATAAGCACATAAAAGCAATTTCAGTACACTGATGTCGGAGGCAACAAAATGCTTATTAAACCCTTTTTTAAATTCAGCATACTGAACCAGCAGCCCGACTAACTACAGTGTTCAGATGCACAGTGTGACTAATCCATATTAATCCAACATGACAGCTGGAAAGTCTCCAGAATCAATATCTCTGATTGATTGCTGTCCAAGTTGTAGTGCTTGGAGCTCATACTCAGAAAATGACCACCAACAACAAATCCAAGACAATTCGGACATATATCACAATAGAGCCTCTGGACGAATAATCCTGTTAGATACTGTAAATGTGGACATATTTTTTTTTCCAGAAAAGCCATAATGAGCAGCCATTATGGTCTCATGAGAACATTCCCCTGATGAATGTAGTTGGTTTAATGTCACGAAGCTGCTCTGAACCAAGTGAGCTTTAGTGGTTTCTGCTTGACAATCATCAATCAATTTAATTTTCTGACTCCCATGTACCCAGGCAAGCTGATCACATGATAGCGGACTGAATCATCCTCAAGGTTACACACAAAGGCGCACACAGAAACACAAAAAAGAGACCTCCTAAAATGTAGCTGCCATTTCAGAGGCTTCCAATAGGTCTCAATCCGACACCTGTCACATCCGTTTCCTGGCGTGCCCGGTGTAGTGATAAGAAGCAGGCATTACAATTGTCATTTCACATTTTCACTCACTATTTTTTTTTTTTTATCTGTTTCAATGTCCATCGCCCACCCATTCCTTTGCTCAGGAAAAAAGTATGTACTCTCACACACATAAAGAAAGCACACAATACTGCTTCTGCAGCTATCAAAGCTATCAATCAGCTATGGTTTGAGGCTAAAATTGTGGGCAGTTCTGATGGATACATTTGCTACATCCCCACTTCAATTTGTTTGGCGGCTTTAGAAAAAAAAAAACCGGAGCGAGTTTGATGTGCAAACACATCGCACCGATCGCTCCCATTCAACTGGCAAAGCATGAAATAACAGCCAAGGCCGTTTGGGAAGCCTTCTGTTTGCAGACACGGCAAGGCAACGACAATCTGAAAGCACCAGCAAATATAGCTGGTTGAGATTTCTGCATAGATGAGGACGCACTCCATTTGTCCTTTTGTATGTTTTGCATTTGTACCAGCTGAGTGCTAATAGGTGTCTTGGCGTATATTATACTGAGCATTTACATACCCACTTAACAGCTAATGACTCAATAAACACAATGGTGCTCCTATATATATTGCACCAGCCGATGAAATAGCTAGAGTACATAACCACAGCTACGCAATAAAAATGTTCTTTGAGTGTTTAACACTATTTATTAAGCCTCTAAAGCAACCCTCAAGCAGTTTCTGGGCTTATTTCGCTCCTGTCACATTTTTTACTCACTGTGGGCTCATTTGACACTGCAAAATACAATCCTGCACCTCTATGGAAACAACACAACCATTACTAAAAGTAAAAAGAACTCAAAGATGGGTTTTTTTTTCTGCAGTATAACGTTAGAATGCCATAAACCATTAAAAAAAAAGAAATTCTTGATTTTATTTGATAATTTCTTTTACAAAAATTGCAAAAACCTGCAATCAACATGCATAGTATTTAAAGTGCTTACAGGTGTTACCAATACTGAAAGAAGAAAAAACAGTGACTCTACCTATCTATCTTAGAAATGGTTATCTGAGTAGTTCAAGGAACGTCAATGAACATCCAATGATTCTTTCTGTTTTTACAGTTTCTGGCTCTGATCAATGTTGAAGATTGCTTTTTTAAAGACAGCACGCCTTTCAATCGCGTAGGCAGGTTTTAGGGTTTAGGGGTTAACAAACGTTTCCTTTAAAGTGCTAATTACTAGGTGGGCTACAGATTCTAAGTGGTGATTAGCACACTAATTAATTGTACGCGTGTTGGTGATTGTAAGAACTTTTAGTTGATCTTTTATAGCACAGAGGCAATTCATCATCAAGGGAACTAAATGATTGCTGGCATCACAATAATAATGAATCAGTTTTGAAGCATTCTTTCGACATGACCACAGACGCCCATTATTTTTGGAGAAAAAAAATATCTGACAGCCTGTCAAGTAAAATAAATTGAAATTATTGGTCAAACGCAGTCCAAAACAAAGAGCTTCTTAAGCCCTAAATATAATATGTCAACCCCAAAACAAGCAACTAATCAGCAGATACTTGTACATGAGTTGAGGCTAACCAGGGCCTTTGTTATGTGCTGGGGGCACATTTTTCACCATCTTCCTCGGTTTTGAATTTATTTCCCCTTTAAGCTATATTTGTCTTTGTTTGTTCACGCCTTTTTATGCGGGCCAGTTTAGTTATTAAGTTTGGAGCTTAACTGATCGCGATCAACGGCTCCTCCTATAAGTAGGTGGGCTGTCAGAGCGCTTGCTCTCTCAGTGTATGTCTCTCTTTGACCTGGTGGGATCGGCCGCCCTGTTTTTGTACTTTCTGTTGGTCTAGGTTTAGTTTTTCTTTAGCTCGGGTGTCGGCACCGGCTTCTACGGCGCTGTACAGGATTGGCCCGGCGCCGAACCCTTTGGTTTTGTTTGGCCGACCCGCCAGGTCCACCTGTCAGTTGTTACTTTGGTTAGTTTCTGGGGCACGGGATCGTTAAGGGTTTTCTTTGTTCTCTTCCTTCAATTGCGTCTGCTGACAACCACGTGGATGAGAACAAATACAAATAAATGGAATGTTTAAAATCCTTACTTGTGTGTCCTGTGTCCTTTATAAATATGTTTATCCATGTTTATGGGTCGTAACAGCCTTGAAGAAAGACAATAAGATAATAACCAGCTACCCTGAGGATGTGTGCTTCCTCCAGCACCCCATCAGTTTCCCACCCACAGCTGGAACAAATGTAAACGTGAGACCTAAACAGCCACTTCAGCCTCAACTCCGGCAGACTGAAGGGGCGTATTCCTGAGAGTTGTGGCATCCTATGCTTCCCCCTTTGGAGAGCTACCTGCCAGTGGTCTCACTGTCTGCCACAGATGTCTCCTGATGTTGTCCTTGAAACGCAGTAACAACAACCTGTCTACAAGTCAACATGCGCCGGCAGTAAAGACACTTAGATGCATGAAACAAGACTTGTGTTGACAATCCCCCCCCTCCCTGTGAAACCTGTAATCTACCTCAACCGTGACGGGTGCTCGTGTGTTTGGGACTAGACACGGGGGAAATAATTTTTGTTTTAATGGCAACAGAAAACTGTTTGAGATGACCCCTTTGACAATTGACTAAATTGGCTGGTTAAGGTCCTACACCGTGAGACAGACAATCCAATCCAGCCAATTATGATAATCCTGGGACTTGTAACACAGAATCCACAAGGGTTTGGCTTGAGATCGTGTCTGCAAACACATCAGTGAGAGCACCTACTTTGATATGAATGCTTGTTGCTTGTTTGACATGTTTGTCATGGCATTGATTAACTGCACAAAAAAAAATAAAAAATACTAAGAGGTGTAAACATGTATTCATACAGACTGACTAGTGATTAGGGCTGCAACTAGCAATTATTTTCACTGTTGATTAATCTGTCTATTGTTTTCTTGATTAATTGATTAGTTGTCGAAAAAAAAAAAAGGTGAAAAGGTCAAACAGTGTTTCCCAAAGTCTAAGATGAGGATTT
>OMNN01071695.1:0-30515 GCA_900302755.1 Chromis chromis | reverse complement strand
GTCAACCACGCCTCCTCACTAAGTTAAAAGTTCCTTGCTCAGAGTGGCTCTCAGGAGCCTCGGGAATCACTCTTAACCCAAGACTCCTTGCTAGGAATTTTTAGGCTAAGTTAAGAGCTCTCTTAGAGGACTCTAAGATTCTTTGTGAATACGGGCCCTGGAGTCTGGTTAAGAAAATGAGTTTGGAGGTGTGGACTAGAGCTACTTTGACTGATAAAAACCACTCAAACTTTTAGAGTTTGCTCCGTACAAGAAGAATACTCTTACATGAGTTATGCCTCGCCAAAAAGAGCTTTCAGAGGATCTACGATCAAGAATTGTTGATTTACATAAAGCTGGAAAGGGTTACAAAGTGATTTCAAAGACTTTAGAAATTCACCAGTCTACAGTTAGGCAAACCATCTACAAATGGAGACACTTTGGGACTGTGGCTACTCTAACAAGAAGTGGGCGTCCAGTCAAAATGACCCCAAGAGCACAACGAAGACTCATCAGTGAGGTAAAGAAACAACCCTGAGTGACAGCCAAAGATTTGAAGGCGTCATTGAACTGGCTAACATCTGTGTTCCTGAGTCTACAGTACATAAAACACTGAACAAGCAGGGTGTCTATGGCAGGACACCATGAAGGAAGCCACTGCTTACTATAAAGAACATTGCTGCACGTCTAAAGTTTGCGAAAGAGCACATTGACACTCCACAGCGGTATTAGCAAAATGTTTTGTGGACTGATGAAACTAAGATTGAACTATTTGGAACATACTTTTTCTTGCCACTGTATGTAAAATCTCTGGTGGAGTCCTGAAAACATCCAGAATGGAGCTTTGTGATGGAGCACCACTAAAACAGCCAACTGAGAACTGTATGAGAATTGTATCAGCTGATAATGGCAATTTAACGGGTTGATGGCACCCAGGATGTTTGGTTGTTGCATCGGCTCATTTCTATGACTACTTTTAGCTTAATGCAGTCTATATACTCTAATCCCAGACTCTCATAGTGACGTGTGATTGGGGATAAATCAAGTAATCTCCATACTGTGTGTTGAACATGACTGCTTTCCCTGGAATCTGCTGCAAAGACCTCGGCAGATTTGAAAATAAGGTTATGTTTTCGACTTTCACAGTTTTTCCACCTGTGTGCTAAACTAGGCTTAACACATAACACAGCTGTGCCAGATGCAAACATATAAAACGGATACCAGTGTTCTAATATAACTTTGGATGTGTATAGTGCAATGACGGCAGTGGAAGCACTTGACAAAATGCAACAAAAGTACTACAAAGTTCAGCTGCATTAACAAACCCCACATGTGCTCCCTCGCTGACTCATAACAGCCTTTCATATCTCCACATCTCTGATAACTGAGCCCCTTTGTCCTCCATTGATCTCCCCATGGCTTCCGTGCAGCTGAGGCCGCTGGAGGAGTTGGCTGCCCTTACGACTGATTTGTTTTACGGTAAAAAAAAAAAGAAAAGAAACACAGCTCTAACAGACTTGACATTGGGGTACCCACAGAGGCTTGGTGAAGGGTCCCCGTCTGTTGACTCCCAACAGATCATTCCTTTATCCTTGTTTATTTATATTTATGTGTGTAAATGCATTATTTGTGTGTGTTTTTAATAGGAATATTATGGGAATAATATAATGGGAATACTTCAAATCCTCAGCCTCCCTTCAACTGTAGCACACTGATGCTAATGGTAACATCCAACCACCAATGTTGACACCGTCATCTCCATCAAGACCAGACTGAATGTTGACTGACTCTAGCTCTTATCTCCATAATCAGGCATTAACCTGGAATAGAGTCGGGTTTCATCAACAACACTATATATCTCCTTAAACCAGTCTCTCCTGATTGAAATGATGTCTGCATACATACAAGTCATAAATCCCATACATACAACTAGCAATTTTTCAAATTGTTAGCTCCATATAGCCTTAGAGCCAAATCCATGTACCGAGTCCATATGGTGTATACAGCATCTTTAATTCTTTAAAATGAGAGTTGTTTCAGAAGCCTATACTGTTTTGGTCAGCAGTAGCCTTGTGCTGATTACTGTCACTGCTGAGAGGCAGCAGTAATGTCCTGACATTAATTGCTCCATACATTTTGACCTACATCTGTGACCTATATGTCCATAATATTGGAGTATATGGTTGTGCAGTGGACCTTCCACTCCATCAACTGCTATTACACTGTCATTAAAGCAAACATTGACAGTTGCAATGTTAATGACTTCATTAGGACAGATTAAAATAAAGACTGCATTTAACCAGACAAATGAAACAAAGAACAGGGGGATCCTGGGCACAGACTGGACCGCTTTAAACTGCATTTCTTGCTTCGTACCTGATAATCTTCAAAGATGTGAAATGAAGCCAGCGATGGGAGAATTGATCCTAACCTTGTCTGTCGTCAGGGTTTATAGTGTCAGTGTGGGGGCATGTGGGAGGGGCTTGACTGACGGAGGTCTGGGCATCATTCTATCTGCTGCTCCACAGAGGAAAGCCGCCGTCGCTGAACACAGCAGCAGCGGATAAAGGAGGCAGTAGGGATTTAGAATGGAGCAAGAGACCTGCAACGCCGGCTCTCAGTGCATGTAAACAAAACACATATATTACCTGGACTTTATGTGAAAACAGCTTTCTAAATTGGCAGTAATGAACAAAATAATCGACTTTACTCATCTATAGTTTGCTTCAGTAACTGTTTTTTCCAAATTGTTTCTTATAGCAATGACAATAAAATACGATCCAGAATTATTAATTTATTATTTATTAATGATCAATAAGGTATTATTATGTTATGTGACTTTTTTTTTTTACACCGTGGTTCCTTCCGTTTACAATTAATTGTGATTTTAAAATGACAATGCTTAGAGTGGACTATTTCAGTATTGTGTAGTCAAATATATCTAGGGTCATGACCTTTATTGACAAGAAGGGTAGAATTGTTCCTTATATCAGATTATTATTATTATTATTTGATGACTGCCACCCAACAAGGTCAAACAAACATTGTAATAACCAACTCTGCACAAAACTCTGCTGTCAATCACAGTGCTGGTGCGAGGGCCGAAACCAA
The DNA here is from genome assembly GCA_900302755.1 of Chromis chromis. Lineage (NCBI taxonomy): Eukaryota > Metazoa > Chordata > Actinopteri > Pomacentridae > Chromis > Chromis chromis. The sequence continues at coordinate 27,425 of OMNN01071695.1, read as the reverse complement.
AAGCCCTCTACACACACCAAACAAAATAAACACACACAAAAAACATGCGGCTCCACGGGAAGGGGGGATGGCACAGAATAATGGTGTAGAAAGGGGGATGGTCCACAATCTGTTCACGTGTGCGTCATTCATCACAGTGTGGTGACAAAGTGTGTCTGGAGAGGGGGTTGTGGTCCTCACAGAGGCCAGCCAGCCAGCCACGAGATGTGATTTAAGAAGACAGCGACTTGGCAAGTGCACACCACACCCACCCGGGGCAATCAATTACCACTGCACTCCAAGGAAATTACTGCGAGCATGAGCAGATACATCCAAATGATGCATCAGACAAGAGGCCATGAAAATATATGGCCTTTTAATGCCCACAAAAGGGGCAGAGGGAACCCATCCAGCGCAGTGCCTCTCATCATAATGTAGTATCTGTGATTACTACCGCTAACTTCCACGAGAAAACGATCTGTCTTCACTCCCCTACATTTTGCTTAATTTGCTTTGCTTAGTGTGTTTTTTTTTAATGTTAAGTAATATGATGTTTTAGGAAAGTAAACATATGACTCCCATATTGCCTCAGGTATCAGTGACAATGAAATCCAAAGCAACAGATCCATGAGTTTGAAGGTTTATCTGACACTAAGTCACTGCCCAGGTGGAAGTTTTTCCCTGGATGATCCTGTGTTTTCTTGTGAGACTGCTTTGTATTTGCAGCCTCAAAGCTGTGGTCTTGAAATGAATGAGGATGCAGCTTTGCTCCTCAGATCTGTGAATAGACTTCTCCTGGAATGAGCAATTCAAAAACAGTATTACCTATTAATCAAACATTTTTAATCTGTTATAATTTTTGCAATAGGAGTATCTAAAGCACACCCTTCAATGTTTTCCTAATAGTTTGTGTCCTTCTGTTTCTTTAGACAAGTGGTCTAATAAACAGAAAAAAATTTCAAAATCATCATGTTTGAAAATGTGAAACCTGCAAATGTTTTGCATTTTTGTTGCATAAATTAATTAATTAAAGCTGCACAAATAATTTGTTTGGCCATGAACAAGCTGAACATGATGTCACATGTGTACATACACTGTATTGTAGAACAGATATGTCAAACACGTTAGCAAAAAGTTGCTTAAAAGCAGCATCAATAAAGCACAATGAAACAGTACAGACTTTAAAGCAGCATGAATCTGTTTGTCTACTAAGAAGTTGACATCATCAGCTAGTCGGTAATATTTTCTATCTGCTGTTTTGGTGCTGAAAACGGAAAGCAGTAACCTGTTGTAAATGGATACATGCAAAACTGAACCAAAACGAGAAAGCGGAGGGCCGTGAAACCCAGACAAGCTTAAAGGAGCTAAAATAACCCTGAGGGGAACTGCTTAGCTGGTCATAATACTCAGCGGTCTCATCACTACAAGCACCCGTCTTCAAGTTGCATTTAGTCTAATGAGGCATTGTGAGTATAAATATATTGATTAGTGCAGCTTTAAAATGATTCTTACACACCGGCACATACATTTCTAAATATATCCTAATATCATATAATAAAGTCCTACATTCATATTACGACAGAAACGTGTTTAACCCTTTAAGTCCTAATGCGTCATTGGCGACACGTTTGGGCTAGCACACTTTGGAATACCGTAAATATGTCACTGTTTGTGCTATTGGAAAAAAAAAAGTTTCTGAAAGCTGAGACGTTGCGCTTTACAGCCAATATGGTGTCATTACAGTAATTTCATTCGTGCCCCCCGAGGAATCCGCTGGATGAAATTACAGTAAAATTACCGTAATTCTTATAATAGGCAGTAAATCATAAATAACTGCAAGATATTGAAAGTTTCTTCTGAAAAAATGGGCACCAGCACTCACAGGACATTTTCTTACCTTTCTGTGATCAAAATAAGAAAAAAAGACCAGGTGGACATTTTGAGGCTCAGGTCTTAAAGGGTTAACTGCTGTGTGGCGCCATCCATTCTGAACAGATACAGTATTTACAGAAAAAAAACACAAGCACGAGTGTAGGGCACCAGAACTAATTGCATTCAAGGGATGATCTCTGAAAAGTTGTCCGTTGTTGTGAGAAGATGGGAGAGCGCTCCTGCATAAGCCATCTGATTTCTATCCAGAACTGAAAGCTGAAAGATGTGGGTGTTCGGCATTTACTAGGACCCAGCCACTCTGTCAGGCTTTGAGGGAGCGCTGTGAATGAGCGAGTGTCGAGTGTTTCTGGAGTGCTCTCCAGAGTGTGAGACCAGGGGATGAAGGGTCATTGAGTGGAGTTCAGACATGCTGTTAAATACACTCTTCTAAGCGATGCCTACTGTGACACTCCCATCCCTCAGCTTTCCAGGGCACTCATCTCCCCCTCTTTTACTCAGTGAGCTATGTCCCACCCTCTGTCTTTTGTCCCGCTCTTTATTTCAGTTTTTTTTTTCACGGCTGCCTTTAGCCCCGCCGGTGCAGCCTGGTGATTTTTTTCTCTGCTCTGCTGCTTTAGCGGGATGCTGTGCGGCTCGGCGGCAGCAGGCGTGCACGGGGGTCGTTTCGAGAGGCCGCCGGACAGCCATCTGCGTGCTGCCAAGCTCTGCACTGTGTCTCTGCGAACAAACAGATGCGGGAGTAAATAAACACCATCTATCTGGAGCTCACGTGGTGAAGCCCGTGGGCTGCTTGCCACAACACTTAACATGGCAGCTCCCTAACACTAACCAGGTGGGTGTCGAGGAACGATGATAATTCTTTGCCGCCAAGGGAGCATTGAGATTAGGCTAATGGTCCTGATGGGAAAAGAGGTGGAGGGAAGAACGAGGACCTGCATTGTGAAAATATGACCTTGGAGCAACAGGGGAAAGATGGCGGCAACTTTGTCTCGTTATGGTGTCACTGCTGGATTAGAGGCTTTTTCCACACTAATAATACACACAAAAAAGGAAATAACAGCATAGCAGCTTTTGGTAAATGGTGTATGCTTACTGGCATTACACCAAGATGAAAAGATCCATCCAGTATCAGTAAATATTACCTCCATCAAAACATAACAAGACTATGAATCTACAGTTATGTTAGTGGCTCTGTGAGGCTGTACATGTGCACAATGTGCTTTTAGTGGAATGCTACGGTCAGCATGCTAACATTTGCAGTTTCTCATGAACCAATGCATTGGGCAAAATTAAATCTATACCTCTGGTACATGAAAAGTCAGAGGATTCTCCACTCCCTATACAAAGGACATAATATGTCCACATCACACTCTGTAATGTTGGTCAATATGAATGGTATTCCTACTGTCATCCAATGATGCTGTAAAGAGGAGAGTGTCTCCTGCAAGCTAGGGAAGAAGAACCACAGCCCTTCCTTGTTGCATAGGTTGTTGACAGTTTCAGGGATTCCTCTGTGGTCTATTGCTGCCCGTCATCTTCTGTGTGAAGTGAAGCCATCTTGGAGGGATCTTGGGTGGAGCAGCTGGTCTGGTGCAACCTTTGTAAGCTTGCAAGACTTCTGTCTGTTTGCTGGTCTTGTCTATCAACACCCAGACTGGGCCTTGTTGCAGTCACTTCAGATGCTCTGCCAGTGTGGTGCCACAGTGGGGGACAGACACCTGTCCATCTCCTTTGACCTCTTACACTACCACCACCACCCTATCAACATCTGCTACCGTATACACACGTATGTGGCCATAGTTCACATGCATGTAAAAGCCAAGGCTCTTTACTTTGCAACAAACATGGCTTGAGGCTAAAAAACAATGCACAAATATCTTAAAGTGCAATGTCCTGAATGGCCCTTAGATGCTGGCTCCAAAAAATTCCTGTCTTCAACTAATAATAATAATGCATTGGTTTTATATAGCACTTTTCAAGACACTCAAACACGCTTTACATTGCATTATTCATTCACTCCCATACTCGATAGTGGTAAACTACATATGTAGCCACAGCTGTCCTGGGGTAGACTGACGGAAGCGAGGCTGCCAATCTGCGCCATCGGCCCCTCCGACCACCACCAACCACTCACTCTCACACTGCATTCACCCAGACTTCCTGGTGTTCCCTCTCAGTCTCCCATCCAGGTACTGACAGGTCCTACCCTGCTTAGCTTCCAAGATCTGACGGGATCGGGCATCCACAAGGCGGTATGGCCCCCATCCTTTATATTACCATGTTGTTGTTTGTAATCTAGTGTTCACCGTGGTTCACCTTTCACGCCTTACTTGGAGTGTCCAGGCTCAAAACTGAAAATATGGTGCCGACCATAAGCTGCATCTCTGGGCTCCAACTGATGAAGCCCAGAGATGCAGCCATCTTTATATACAGCCAGTCTTCTACATCTTATTTGACTCTAGATAAGGACTTCAGTAGACCTTTAAAATGTTATGAAGGATCCTGAAAACTGGCAGTGAAGAGCAACAGTACAACCAGATTTTTTGCTTTCGAAATGGATTTCTGTCAAACTTTCACATCACAAGAGTTATCTTGCTAGCTGAGGCAGAACACACACACACACAGCTAATAAAAAACACACAGTGCAGGGGCGAAACAATGCTCCTCTTTTTCCTCTGCACATTCAACAAATCAATAACAGAGCAAATCTGTACTCATGATGTTATGAAACTCATGATCACTTACCAAGGAACACATACAAAGAGGTATCTTGTGTAATGACGCATCCAATCACGTACCTACTGGTGCTTCATACACCCACACATTGATGGACACAATCATGGGCACACACACAAACATGCACACACATGCACACACATGCACACAAATAACATTGCTCCCTTTGTGTTCCCAGTAACAGCTCAGTTATCTCCACAGGCACATGGCAGCACGAGTCCTGTGTCCAAAAGCAGATGTTCCACCTTCTGACTCAGACTAAGCTCTCAGCAACCTGCTTTCATTATGAAGTGCCACTATTAAAAGAAGATTTTCAGATAGCCTGTGGTGGTCAGTTTGGACATTGCCAAGTCTAGGGACGACAAAAGGTGAGAACAATTGGCAGGACGGTACTAAATGTATAGACAGAACTAAAAGGGTTCATTTAAACACAAAGACACTTGTGCTCAAAAACAAAGGATTCATACTCTATGAAGGACCTAGGATCCCTAATCTGTCACTATACATAACAGTGAGCAGTGATTCCTAACACGTCTCTGGGGGTCATCAGGTGGAAACCTCCCTTCAACGGTGTTTCGCCTACTTAGTCCCACGACACCTCCAGGAAGCTAGGAGGTGAACTCTGGCGTCCCAGAGTCACCCCCCCTAGTGCCAGTTCACAATGCTCCTACACAATCCAAACAGCACTGCCATGTTCAACTGACCCAGGCCTGTTTAGGAGAAGCTCCAGGTAGTGACCAGTGCCGATGCTACCATTTACCTAGCTGCTATATGCTAATTCAAGCAGCACTGCCACGTTCAACTGACCCAAGCCCGTTTAGGAGATGCTCCAGGTAGTGACCAGTGCCGATGCTACCTAGCTGCTAACTGCTAATTCAACCAGCACTGCCACGTTCAACTGACCCAGGCCCATTTAGGAGATGCTCCAGGTAGTGACCAGTGCCGATGCTCCCATGTAGCTAGTGCAAATGCCACATGCTAATGCTAACCGCTAACTGCTAAAATACTTCAATACTACTAACAAACTCACCACACACAAGGAGACTATACAGCCAGATTCGCCTATAATGCTAGTGCTAACTGCTAAATGCCAATACTAACTGCTAAGATACTACCATACAACTACAGCTTTAGCTACTGTTAAATGCTACAATGCTACCATAGGCCTAGATTCCACACACAACTGCTAAGCGCTTTTACCTCTGTTTTGGTCTCCACCAACTCTGGAGAAAAATATCCTTCTCTTTAGCTCATGTAAAAATACTTTGACTAACAGCCATTAACATTGGCTGTTATTGTTTTTAAGCTTCCCAAAGCAGTGGTTCCCAATGGTGCGTTAAAACAGACATTTATAGCCTGAGCATAGTTTGCTGAATTCCTACAGAACCTGCAGTGGACACTCCTGCAGCTGTTCCTTCTCAAATGACCACTTTGGGAATATATAGTCATATTAATCTAAATGTGGGTACAGATTTACCTTAGCAGACAATCATACACAAATACTTCTTTTCCAGTCAAGTTACTATGTATTTGGATATTCACCTTGACCATCTCATTCAGGGGATCTCTCTGATAGTGACATCTTTGGTTTCTAAAAAGATATGTGAAAGAAGTCCCCATAGAGACTCTTCAGTTAGTATGGACCTTCTGCAGCAGACAATCAGTGCAGGAAGCTGGGGCACCACTACATCGCCTCCATCCACGGATATAGGAAGGAGAATAGTCCCCCTTTTCATCAGCGGCCCTGTGGGGGGGTTTAGCCTGAGGATATCAAGACATCATCTTTTCCACGACTCCTCTGCTGAGGTGTGAAACAGATATAACAGAAAGGAATCGCAGCCCCCCCCCGACTGAGACTAATGGAGCATGAAGTGGACCTGAGCTATAAATGCTGATGCAATCAAAGGATGCCAATAACCTGTGAAATGCAAACTGTTCCTATGGATGACAATGGAGCAGAGGGAACAGGAGGGCCTGGACAACAGCGAGAGACTGGGTTTCCTAAATACACATAGGGTCTGAAAACCCATTTTATTGCGGGTTGACTTTTTTTTAGTTTGCTCACTCATTTGCATCTCTTCTTCACATGGTTTCACCAATAAGACCTTCAATTTCAACGACCATGTAGGTCATTAATGCCGACCCTAACCCACTGAAGTGTTTCCGAATAGAACTGATATTTGTGCCTATAGTTAGGTTTTAGAGGAGATCGAGGTTTGGATAAAAACGGTTTGTTGTCATGTTTACAAAATGAACACAAGGTTAAACTTATATAATGGTGAAAAGAAGTGTTGACTTTCAGTTTGAAAAATGCAACACACAGCATCCCATTGTGTTATGTCCAGTGTTTGGCTGACCTATCCATCTCCACCGCTTTATATTTATGTTGTTTCATTTCTTCCTTTGCAACCATCATAATTACTACAGCCAGGAGAGAGCAATGTCAGAATAAAGCATAACCATGGATTGTAACAAACGGTCTATAGGGTCCTTTTATATGGGAAGAAAGTCTCTATCCCTCAGACGGCACTGAGCGGATGTTAAATAAAACTCGGCGAATGATGCAACTTCACCTCGCTGGCTGAAATACTGGTCAGCATTTGGAACACAGGACTGAATGAAGCATGCGTCAGATCAACTAAGTTACCGTGACAGTCCATCCAGCGGCTGCCATACCTCACATGAGTGATCATCTCAGCGTCATACTGATAACAATAAAGCTATTACAGTGATAATTCAGCGCTGTTGACCGGCTGAGATCTTATCTGAGATAAAATGCTGTCCACTCATATTAACAGATAGCTTTTCACACCTTTTACCCTACAGTGTGCTATTTCCAAGGCCACATGGTTTCCCTGCCTTTATTATATACTTTATCATATAAACTACAGACTACCCTCTATTTATATTGTGAAAAATGCAATGAAATGGTTGCTTTTTACATTGCGTTGTTATCAAAAAATCATAGAATGTGTTATTTATTTCTAATGTTAACAAAACAGCTAATAACAAATTTAGGTCACAGTCAAATGTAAAAAAAAAAATAGCACTTGGAATGTTGTGTAACTGTTGTTTCATTGCTCTGAAAGACTCCTGCTACATAATCATTTGCAGTTCATTTGCATTTAATACCCAATCCCCCCCTCACAGTCTATTACTGGAAACATTTTTTTTTGTGTGTGTGAACTGTAAACAATGCTGAATACTGTCTTCATACAGCAGCAAATGTAACATTCAATGAGTGCGGGCATACAATTTGGCTGAAAAAGGCCTTTTCTGCAGCACATTTTCAATCGTTAATGCAGAAAAAGTATGTGTCTTACAAGCAACACCAACAATGGTTCTGTTCTGTTCAATTGTCCCAATAAGTCATGACAGTGTGACAGCATGAAGTAGTACCACGATCCTAAAACTGAAGCAGCTAAACAGAATTCAGCCATCATTCATCTGACCTGTGGTTTTCCTACTGTTGAATGTCAAAATAGTCTCAGCCAGGCCTGAGCAGAGGTTACATTTCTGTCTGATTTGGTCTCAACTTGCTATGACATCACATAAACGGTGGTCATGATACGCTCAGGAGATCAAGGTGGGTTTTGGAACCAGGCTGCGTGTTTGCAGGGCATGATGGGAAACCAATGGCTTTAGCTTAATCGAAGAGCTAATTGGTTCGGATGATGGATCAGGAACATGACTTTGTGACATTAATCTAATAATACTGATCATACTGTAGTCTGCAGATAATCTATCAGTTCAAATCAATTATATATGAACATTAGGCTCCTGATTTAATTCTCGAAGTATTTAGCGACACAAACCCTTGTGCTAAATGGGGTGTGGGATGTGTACAGATGGTTAAGCCCTGACAGCCTATATCTTGCACATTGTCGTGTATTTATTTCCTCCAATGGTGTATCTGACTATTTTCTTTTAAATTTATCGGTGTGATTTAAAGAGGACAGGTGCAGCATTAAAGTCTGGTCAGCTGATAGGGTGCTACTTTAGATGAGTGGTCATATGAGATGGATTAAACTATAAACACAGATAACAGCATTTTACTATGGCTATCCTGTCATAATTAGACAACTAGAGACTACACTCACTGGCCACTTTATTAGGTACACCTTGCTAGTAAAAGGTTGGACCCCCTTTTGCCTTCAGAACTGCCTTAATTCTTCGTGGCATACTTTCAACAAGGTGTTGGAAACATTCCTCAGAGGTTTTGGTCCATATTGACATGATAGCATCACACAGTTGCTGCAGATTTGTCGGCTGCACATACATGATGCAAATCTCCCGTTCCACCACATTCCAAAGGGGCTCTATTAGATTGAGATCTGGTGACTGTGGAGGCCAGTCTCAGTTTCCTGTTCTTAGCTGACAGGAGTGGCACCTGGTGTGGTCTTCTGCTGCTGTAGCCCATCTTCTTCAAGGTTGGACGTGTTGTTCGTTCAGAGATGGTATTCTGCATTCCTTGGTTGTAACCAGTGGTTATTTAAGTTACTGTTGCCTTTCTATCATCTCCAACCAGTCTGCCCATTCTCCTCTGACCTCTCAGATCAACAAGGCATTTTCATCCACACAACTACCTCTCACTGGATATTTTCTCTTTTTCGAACCATTCTCTGTAAACCCTAGAGATGGATGTGTGTGAAAATCCCAGTAGATCAGCAGTTTCAAAAATACTCACACCAACCCGTCTGGCACCAACAACCATGCCACGTTCAAAGTCACTTAAATCCCCTTTCTTCAACATTCTGATGCTCGGTTTGAACTTCAGCAAGTTGCCTTGACCACGTCTACATGCATAAATGCATTGAGTTGCGGCTCAATTGGCTGTGATTGGCTGATTAGCTATTTGGGTTAACAAGCAATTGAGCAGGTGTACCTAATAAAGTGGCCGGTGAGTGTATATGTGCCATTATTTTTGCAGTTTTGACTGTTTCTTGGCACCTTTGCTGCCAGATTTTCAACTTTAGGTTTTTTATTAATAGGCCATCAATGTTATTTGTTCTTCTACACATATATACATAAAAATGGTCCATAAGTCTGAGACTGAATAAAGATTCTGATTGTGGCATTAACTTTTTCATTGCTAATGATAATAGCTCTCCTCAACAGCATTAATCAAAAGTTGAATCTCAAAAAATGCACATAAGTTTCAGAATATATTAGTGTTTATTTGCCCCCTTTAGTTTCTACTTCAGCTGCACGTAATCCACACATTTATACCAAACCTGACAACTCATGTTATTTCATTCTTATGATGTCAAAAATGTTTGGCTTTTTTACTCTTCAACTTCCCATATAACTGTTTGACAGAGCTGAGGTCGTGACTGTGTAGGAAAGTCAACGCTGAGTGGTCGCCTTGTGTCTTCAGGTAGTTTTCAAGCTTTGAGGTGTGTTTTTGCCGTTTGGCCTTGTTTCCCCTCCTGAGCAGCTATGTTCATTCTCTGACAACACGACTAGACAGCTTTCATTTGACAGGACTTTTTCTTGTTGGAGCTTTTTTTTTTTATTTTGCAACATCTGTATTTGTGATGAAGTTGCTTTTCTATCTCTCAGTGAATAAAGCTCGGTGTATTGATCTTCTGATGGTGTGCTCACTTTTGCTCTGCCTGATCATGCTTTGGATACAACTGAATGGTTTTCCGCAAAGCGTTTTTACCGTGTCACGCACTGCTGCCTCAGGAACCTTCAAGTGTAGCTGTGATTTGACGCTGAGAAAGACCCTCTTTTCTCGGAAAAAACAATTTGACTTCTGACACTTTCACTTAGTTCTGATGCCATTTCTTTGTCACAGAGGTACTTGGTAAGCAATTTCCTTCTGGAAACCTGAGTTATAACAAATGAGCAAGAGCTGCGTGTTGGTTTATTTGAACAAGCCTTTAAGTAGATCAAATCCACCTGAGAGTGAACTCTAATGAAAGGGATAAAACTCAAGGAAATCTGACCTTTTGTTCAAAGAACCCAACATGGTCAATGCCACACATTTGATCAAACCTTCAAACAATGCAGAATCTTAAGTAGTTTCTTCATTTTACGTGGCACAACTCTCTGTGGTCCTAAATATTTCAGAATCCTCACACCTGATGATCTGAAAGTATAGATTTACAAAAGATATACCCCCCACAGTAGTAAACCTTTCATTACTGAGATTCAAATCTTTTATATTTTCTTTATCAGCATGTAAGATCCCAGTGTTCCACAGCTACTCTTTGCTGGAGGAGTTTCGTTGCTTTACCTTCTTCTTAAAATACTCAAAAGGTGTTCTATTGGATTCAAGTCAGGAAGCGTATTTGGACAGGTTGTAGTTTATTCATCTTTAGAAACTCTTGTGTGATGTTTCTGTAGAATATTCTTCAAGCTTGTGCAGACTGGGAGTCATCTTGTCAGCTGCTGTTTCGGTATATCTACAGGCATTCATGGTGCTTCTATAAATGTCAATCCCCATTGTTTTTTGCAATCATGCAGCCCCGTATCGTCACACTCTCACCTCTGTGCTTCACTGTCAGGACTATGCATTCACTGTGGTAGTCTCGATTAGGTTCACACCAAACATTGAGGACTCCATCTGAGCCTGACAAATTTATCTTGGTCTCATCTGACCAAAGAATGTACTCCCAAAATTCACTAGGCTTCTTTTCGTGTGCTCCAGCGAAGATTAATCCTTAATCATTAATCCTTTTGTGCCGAAGACCAAGCAAGGGTTTTTTTCTTAGCTGCTTTCCAGGGAATTTGCTGTTATGCAATGTCCTTTGCGCCGTCTGAGCTGTCACAAAAAAATTAATTTCCATTGAAAACCCCTGTGAAATGTGAAGCACTTGCCCATTTTTTTTCAGAGCTGTATTGTAGGGCACTGTTTTTGGTGTAATTTTAGGAGGATAACCCCTGCAGCTCTGATTAATGGCACTATGGCTTATTTTATACCTCTAGATTACTTCTGCAACTGTGTTTAGACTGATTTTTAGTTGGTTACTGATCTTTTGCATCTTTGTGAAGTTTCAGAATTTGATTTTTCTGTTTCACTTTAGTTCTCCTACAGTTGGACCCATGATTCAGACATGCAAATAGACACAGCCCATAGATCCAAAAGTAAGAAAGTTTTTGCGTTCATTGGCCATTTTAGAACCATGTCTGTGCAGGTAGGCTAATTGGAAACCAAAGGCATACTCAGTTTTGGTTCAATGGTACATGTTTTCTAACTTGTGTGTCAATGATTCCAGGTATATTCTCTTTTGTTGCTTCTTTGGGACCTGAATTTTAAATATAGTCCTTTTAAAATCTTAGTTTTTTGTATTGGGCCCTTCTGTTCAACTTAAAAGTGACGAATCATTTTACGTGTAAATTATACAGCACAGGTGTTAACTCACTTGTGTCGTATCCTGTACATGAGATATGGCAGATTTTGAATGTCGTCTCATACCTGTACACTATATACTTGTATATTTTTCCCCGGCAGAACCTAGACAGATACCAGATTGTCGATTAGACAACCCCTGAAAGAGTAACAGTTGGGTTGCTAATTTTAGCTAGCGGGCTACATTTCTGCTTCTCCAGCCTGCTGTTTCTTTCTGAGTTTTTAAACTTTCTTTAAATATATTCATGTATATCTACTTAAGAAAAAGAATAGATGGTCTGGAAAAAGTTATAGTAGTCTTTATGTAGTCGTTTATTGCAGAGTCTTTAAGTTTTACATCCTGGTCTTTAAATTAAAGTAAGACTGGAAGCTGGGGGACACAGCGCGCCTGGGTTCTCTTAGAAGTCCTAAACTACACCTCTAAAATATGTCTAAAGCTGACTAATTAGCACTTTGTATGTCATGTATTTGATTTGTACACAAACTGAAATTTCAAAACTTGGAAAATGGTCCCTACACAGAGAAACCGATACAACCTGAGACAAAGACAAAACTGTCCAACTTCCTGCTGCTACTTCTTTGCTATTCACTCCACACTTTGTCCATTGCTCTTTTCTTTAACCTGCTAAAGGCGAGAGGATGAACAGAGCCTACTTACTCCTGTCTAAAGCTGAGAACGGTGTGAAGCTTGTTGCAAAATGAGAGAAAAGAATAAAGAAGCAAGAGGCGAAAGGAATGAGAAAAATAGCCAAGAGCTATAGGAGTAACACTGCAGATAGAGATAGGAGGTGAAATAAAGCAGCAGGCGTAATCTATCCCATTCAGGGCTCAGGAGTGGGATAATGATAAGACGGGCTAACTAGGCCTTTAAATAAAACATATTGAGCTCTTGCAGTGGCTTGAGACGCTCCTCGTCCTCTTACCACCTCCTCCTGGGAGCCTCTCCGTCTGACAGAACAACTGTAATAAATTATCTTTATCTAGAATCCATTGTGCCAAGGATGCTGACTCCTCAGGGACACAGCGGGCTCGTTTGGAACTGGTGCTTTTGTGAAACGCTCCGTGTTTCATGCGCCGCGGGATAATAATGAATCTAACATGGACAATGATGGAAGGCTGGTGCGTGTTACATAAGGCGGTGTGAAGTTTCTGAGTTCGGATCCGTCACACAATTACTTTACCTCCGTCTCCTCTGTTACCTGGTTGTTTAAATTACTTTATTTATGTTTTGTTCATGTATTTCACCTTTTACAATGCTGTACTACTAACAGTTTTCTCCTTTATACCTGGGGTGCTTGCTGTGTTCAACCAATTTCAAATTTTATGGAGAGCAAGACTTTAAATATAATACCTATTTTTCTTGCAGTTGCTTTGGGTTTCCTTGTAAGTATTAGTATTTAAGTAATGGGACACATTAAACCCTAAATGAGCTGTAAATCTTCTGATACAGAGTTCAGAGTTGAAGGATTGAGGCCTTGCAAATTCTTTACTAATAAATCGATAAGACAATAATTTGACTTGTTTCTGACACATTGTTACAACATTATTCTGAAGTGCTTCTCTTTAATTTCCAGTTTATATCCGTATTATGTTGCCTGGTGTTTATTAGGAAACGTTTGCTGTACTCGAGATTTTAATAATCTAACCTTTATTGATCCCCTTGGGGAAATTCCTTATCTGTATTTGACCCATCCTATTCAAAGTTAACCTTAACTATACATACTAGGAGCAGTGGGCTGCCGCAGTACAGCGCCCGGGGAGCAGTCAGGGGTTAAGGGCCTTGCTCAAGGGCCCACAGTGGTGGTGACTGGGACAAGCGGTCGCTCTCACTTTCCCACCTCAACCTCTTGCCAGTCCGGGGGCTCCAACCGGCGACCCACCGGTTACAAGTTCGCTTCATAAACCACTAGGCCACCACTGCCCCATAAAACACATTTTGGGGTTCACATGGTTAATGCACTTCATATGAAATTTCAGCATTAAGGAGAACGTGTTAAATGCACCCCAAAAGTTGGTGTGTTTTGTGTTTTCACCAGAGAATGGGAGACAAACAGCATCCCAACACAAATCACAATAAACATGAATTACAGCTGCTCACGATGCTACAAGATGTACAAAACTTTTTGTATTTTTTGTGCAGCACATAATGCAGAAAAAGATGCTCGGGGAAACAGAAATGTTGACACCAAAAATTAAGATTCTTACAACCTTCTAAGCACTGCCTGCAGCACATGTAGCAGAGTGCATATCACAGTCAGTGGTGCGGAGTCAAGTGGTGCTCTAACTTGTATGTGTATATAGAATATCAGCCGATATGTCAATATTGGAACGTTTTACTCTCTCAACCAAAAAAATCCAATATCAGCTTGAGATTAGATCAAACCCAAAAAATTTAAACCCCACTTAACCAAAACTTTTACCCACAAATTATTGTACAACATGTGGAGCAGAAACTATTTTGAACAGTTCTTCAACACAGATGAACAAATTCAGAACCTCAACATTTTCTTACACTGAAGAAAGACAATGTCCAGATTTGAAAATATCAGCCCAAAAATAAGTATCTGAATCAGAAGTGAAGTGACTAACAGGCTGGCAGACCACATAAAGACATTTTGTTTGCAATGATCCAACATCATATTGACTCAGACAAAGACGTTGTGCTTTGCAAGATGCCAAAACTTCTTATAAACCCTTTCACGTGTTCGATCAATAATCATCTAAAAAAAACCTGTAAGCACCAAAACCATGAAGCTGTGTAAGATAGTTGGTTTACTTGTAGAGAATCTGTGGGCAAACAAGAAGGTTTTTGCACTTCTGAGTGTGAGCTTTAAACAAGCTGCTGATAGTAAGAATTACTATTCGGGAAAATAAAGCTCTGAAGACCTCTGAGGCTTTTTGAGAGTCGCAGTGAGAAACTAGCAGCAGAAACTTCACATAAACAAACCTAAACAACACAAATCGCTGAGTTTGACATGGAGCTACTGTTGCTTCGCTGCTGTCAGCTTGTTTTCTCCCCCACCTGTTGCAGACTTTAGATCAAACTCCACTGATCTGAGAGGTTTTATTGAAGTCGGCTGGAGAAACTTTAAAGCAGACAGAAGACGTGTGCATTGTTTGAGTTCCTGCACTTCGTTAAATAAAGTGTTTGTGTGGATGGAAGGGACATCGAGGTGTCAACTAGTTATGCAACAGAAAAGCTCCCGTTTAGCCCAGTCTGAATCATTATCACACTCACCAAGGCCCTTCTGTTGCATAACTAACAGCCTGCTGCCTCCTGTCAAATGGCTTTGAATCACACTAGAAGCCATATTTCAACTTTAACTTCTCGCAAAAACTTCCAGCAAATGAAACTGACAAAAACAGCAAGACAAAGAAACAGCCGCAGATCTTAACTGGGTTTCATTTACTTACAAAAACGTGACTGTAGAGCTAAACAGAGATGGAAATAAAATAGAAAAAGATTACTCGTCATGACAAAAATATCCCTCTTTATATACGTCACATTTACAAAGATGCAGGCTTTTTATGTGACACAGAGTCTTTATTTTTAATTTCTTTATACATTACTAATTTGTTCTGCCACTTCAAATTGCTGCTATCTTGATATATTCAGCAAACTGCAATGTCCATTCCGCAGCAGTAACTTAACTCTCTGAACCCCAAAATGATTTGAAATGAACGTTGTTTTTAAAAAGTGGACAAAATAACACAATTTATCAGAGCCACAAACTATAAAAACAGAAAGAATTGTCAAACGTACAACTTTCTGACGGTCCTAACCCTCATGTGAAGTACTGTTCCATTGTCAAACTGAAACAAATATTTAATATTTAATATTTAAGCTTAAAATGTTTCTTCACTGTATTCAACATCTCATTTAAAAATTTGCCAAAGATAAAATAGATTCTGTTAAAAACAAAAAAATTCTACCCTCCTCAGTACAACCATGAAACCATTAGTGACTAATCTGCAAAGAACAGCTCCTTGACAGAAATTCCAGGATGTTTTGGCTGAACTAGGTTGAACTGCAGCGCCCGGGGAGCAGTCAGAGGTTAAGGGCCTTGCTCAAGGGTCCACAGTGGTGGTGACTGGGACAAGCGGTCGCTCTCACTTTCCCACCTCAATCTCTTGCCAGTCCGGGGACTGGAACCGGCGACCCACCGGTTACAAGTTTGCTTCACAAACCACTAGGCCACCACTGCCCCCTTTACAAAAGGGTCTTGAGCCAGACTCAAACTCATGACTGCTGGCGACCTGCGCCCACATGGTAACGCCTTAACTCAGCGAGCTATATGGCGGCCCATGTCTTGAACTCAATATTTAAATTAATCAGGTAAATTTGTAGCATTAATCTTATGGCTGTAGTGTTTGGATTTGACTGATGAATGCTGGGATTGTGTGACATCAACTGCCTGAGTTCTACATAACAAAGTTGTCTGAAAACACAGAAATAAAGCTTTAAACTCTGTAAACTCTCGAGCTGAGCAGCTACAACTGCAGGAAATAAAACTGTTTTTCTATTTAATTTTGGTTAAAATAAATAAATAAATAAACGATTAGTATCTGTTTTTAAGAGTGGAAAACTGTTTCAGGGTGCAGTTTTCATTTAATAAATGAATGTTTTGCCTTGCCTTCATTAGCAGCTGGTCTTTATTTGTTTGTAATGGCCATGGCTATTTTATTATTAATTTAACGGTGTATACAGGTGAATTTACAGCATACAACTTATACCAAAAACAATCCTATTTCAACCTTCTGAACTCCAACTGCAATATAAAGTCCTGCACCTCTATGGAGACAGCACAACCATGGCTGGAAGTAAAGAGAACTCAGACATGATTTTTGTGCAGAATGGCACCATTAGAATGCAATAAATCTCAGAAAAAGGAAAAACAGAAGATTAATTTCTTTGATTCTCTGCATACAACAGATACTTCACTATTTACATGTTTGTTTCCATACTTGTCTCTTCTCTGCTCCGTGTACACAGCCTGCAGCTCAGCCGAAAAGTCATGGCTTCACAGCTGCACCAAGAAGCACAGAATATTATTATTATTATTATGTTTTTAAATTTATTTTTGGCAAATTTTTAAATGAGACATGTAGTATGAAGTGATTCTGATGAATTATCATGATTTTAGGTTTGGACTTGGATGATTTTTCCAAGTTCCATGTTCAGGGGGTTAAAGAGTCAGTCGTCATAGCGTCCTGTGTGATTCAGAATTACTGATAATCATGCGAATCATGTCGGCTGCATTTATGACTCCTGGAACCATCCAGTAATTTGTGAAGCTTTGTGTTTTAAATGCTGCAGTTGTGTGGTTATTATTTAAATGACGCCGGATGTTGTAGCCCCCCTCCCCCCGATCATTAATTTGCAATTCCTCGTCCTGATTTGCACAATTAAATTATCACTTGCTCATTGCAGAGGCCGAGCAGCAGACTCTGATCAAAGATGCCAACATTTCAGTTTCCCGTATCTGCAAGAGTTTTGAATTGCAGTGTGAAAGCAGAGCTGGCAGCCTGATTCAATTTGGGGATAATCAGATAAAAACGTCTGAATGCCGAGAGGCTCCCGATGATATCAAGTGGTATCTGAACGGCGTAATGGCGTTAGTGAGGGACCCGCAGTGATGGAGGTGCAGCGTCTGAAACCAGAGCTCCTATTGGAAAGTGGACATTTTGGAGGAAAGGGCTGAATTAATTGAGGAAAGAGAGAAACGGAGAAAGGTGGGACAAGTGTTTACACTTTACTGCTTGTAGCTGCTACTTCTGATGATTCCCAATTGTATTCAGGTGCCTCAGCAAAGACCTTCATTCACATTCATGACAGCTGAGCATATTAGATTCAAGTGGCATGCAGAGATTAGGACAGATTCATATGTATGAGGAAGACACCTTGGAGAGTCCATTTAAATATACCAATTACAGTTTTCATGCAAAGGGAGCCACGACTGTGTGAAAAACCGACTCATTAGGACCTGATGGGGGTGCTGCAGCCTTCTGTGGGAGTCAAAATCATTTTATTTTACATGTTTCATTTTTAAAAATGAACTAAAAATTCTGCACTTCTCAGCGCAACTGTGAAGCCATTAGTGACCAAGGTGAGACAAACAGCGCCCAAGGAGCAGTCAGGGGTTAAGGGCCTTGCTCAAGGGCCCACAGTGGTGGTGACTGGGACAAGCGGTCGCTCTCACTTTCCCACCTCAACTTCTTGCCAGTCCAGGGACTCGAACTGGCGACTCACCAGTTACAAGTTTGCTTCACAAACCACTAGGTCAACAACGAGTACAAAAAACAAGTAAAATCAATTGGTAAAACAAAATAAAATTGTATAAAATACTAAAACATGCATTTTCTAAAATACACAATTTTCTAAAATACAAAAAAAAAAGTTAGATTTATTTATCCCATTGTTGACTAGTTTTTAAGGTGAAAGAGCATCAAAATCAGAAGCGACTTGGTTCGCTTCACAAACCACTAGGCCACCACTGCCCCCTTCAGGCTTGACCTGAAGGGGGCGCTGCAGCCTCCTGCGGGGAGAAACTCTCCCCAGAGGTTGGTACAAACTGCTGCTGTCTGTCTTCATGGCTATAAAACACCTCCATTATATCCATCAAGGCCGCACGAAACAAACTCTTTTTAAAGGTGTGTTCTGTGTCGCCTCTGACGCCATTTATCATCGTGTCACTTCCAGAGAACAGGCGACCTTTCCAAAGCACCACCAGCATTCAGGATGCAATTAAACACAGACTGTTAAAGCTGTGAGGGGCTGCGGGAGCTTAGCTGGCTGTCACACTTAGCAGGCGACTTTTTAGACAACAAAAAAAGGCAAGTGGAAAGGTAAAACAACAGGAGTCCTACTGGGGATGCACAATAATGGAAAAACCTGACACTGCGATATTTTCTGCATTATGAAAAAATGCAGGGATTTTCATCAGAAAACTTGAATAACTTTGCTTGGAATAAAATTATTGACTCCAGAATGACTGAGGTGATTTTGTAGGGTTGAGAATCTGCATAGAAGAAGATGAAAAAAAACACCAAAACTCTGGAAAAGTCATCCAAAATAGTTTTTTGCTTTGGACTCATTATACAGAACTCTGCAGTGTTGATTATAGTGGCAACAATTGCAAAACACTGCTGACAGAGTACTTGTTTTTGGGCCATATCATCCTTTCTGTAGTTGAAAAATTTCCATACAACTGATGCTGCATTTCTTTATGCAACCAAATCTTCCTTTTCAATGTTTTTCTCCTGTTCTTAACTCATTTTACTGTGCACATGTGGAGTCTGCATTAGGGGAGGGACAAAATATCGATACAGCAATATATCATCGTCCCTCCTCGTGCGATATGAATATCGATACGATGGTGCCAAATATCGATACTTTAATTAATATAATAAGGCGCTCTAAACCCTGCCAGCTGCCATTTCCCCAGCGTCACTACTTCATGACTCCACGGTGGCGTTTATCACATAAATGAAGGAGACTTGAGCGGAAATGAATTGGCCGAAGAAGAGTTTGTACAGGTATAATGGAGGAAAGCAATGCTACCATAAGAGACGCCCCATCCACGTTTAAGTCCAAAGTGTGGAACCATTTCGGCTTTTGCAACATTGAGGGAACAAGCAGGCTCAATAAAGACTATGCCCTATGCAAGAACTGCCTCGCAAAAGTAAAGTACACAGGCAACACCACGAACATTGTATTTTTCAGTTATAGATATTATGATGTATCATTATGTGATTGTCTTGCAATATATTGATTAAGCAGTATCACTGTATCGTGTGATTACCGGTATCATAAGTCATGTATCGCGTATCGTATCATATCGTGAGGTACCCTGTGATTCCCAACCCTAGCCTGCATGGCAATAAACTCTGTGTCTTGTGAATAAAGTTTACAAGTGTTTTCAAGAACCCTTAAATCAGAGAAAAAATCTGTTTATATAAATATAAAATTTACACAAAGAAACAAAGAGTCAAGCGACTGGATGGATTGAATCTCTTTTTTCTATTCAGGAGACAGCGGCTAAGTTGTCATTCTGCTAAATGGAAAGAACTAATGACTAAAGGACATGTTAAGTTGGATGACAGCAGAAGACACTTGTTGTCACTGAGCTTAAATGAGCAAAGTCGACCTTTGGCCTCCGATCACCGACCAACATCTGAGCAACAACAGCACCAGGCTTGTTCAGATGTGAAATAAACCGTAGAAACAGACACACCGAGAGAAAAACAAAGAACAGAAAGATGAAAGAAAATGTTTCAAAGCTCCTTTTTTGTTGCTTTATATGAATCACAGCTGCCAAATTTCCATCACATCCTCCAGTGTTACAGGATTTTTTTTAGCTGCTCTGCAAAATATGAGGACCATCTCTAACTGAACTTTCTTTTTCTAAGGAAGCAGGAAACACTAAGGCACTGTTAACAAGCTTCACATTCATGTCTTTAGCCCGTTAAAATGCCTAATGACATTATAGATAACCAAGGTTACATCAGTCTTGGTTTAACTGTGTCTGTCTTCTTAATAAGCAGGTAAAAAAGAAACCACTGCAGGATCACATTATGTTCAGGTGACGACACCTTGTATTATTACAGCACATTAATAATTTAAAGTGATCAAACACCATGGGGATAAAGTACTTAAGAATGTTTACTCAAGTAATGCACTTAAGTACAATTCTATATATGTCTTCTCGGCACTATAACATATGTATAATGGCATAAATCTTCAAAAACAAAAGTCTTTGATTATTTACTTTACAAAATTAGAAAAAACCTGGAACCAACATGTACAACATTTATCCAAGTGCCCACAGGTGTTACCAATACTAGAAAAAAAGTGGTGGCTCTACATACTAAAGATATTTCACTGTTACCATACTTGTCTCCAACCAGTTCAGTGTAAACACAGCCTGCAGTCCAGCCGAAAAGTCCTGGATTTTCCTTCATGTGACTGTTATTCACCGCTGAGTCACTAAAGGATTCACACTTGAATGGAAGACCACAGATTTTTTTGTTTTGTTTTTCACACATTGTGGTTAAAGCAAACCTTTTTTTTTTGTCTAATTCTTAATTAAACCTCCAGAATAAAGTGATTTTGACAAAATATCTCAAGTTTTAGATATTTATATATATATATATATATATTTAGTTGGTCTTAGATTTGGTTAATTTTCCTGACCAAACATCATGTCACAGATGTTTCATTCAAAATCCACCAGAAAGTAGAAAACCTGGCAAATTTTGCCATTTTTACTGTTTCTGGCTCTGATAGATGGTGTAATTATGGCAACTTGTTAAAGATGATGTGCCGATCAAACCCACCAGCGGGTTTCAGGGTCCAGAGGGTTAAGATACAGATTTACGCAATTGAAAATATAACAAGCCTCCAAAATAAAAGACAAAGTTAAACATTAAACCTTTTTGGTTTCTTCTGAAAAATGGTGTGTAGTCAAGTTCACGGTTCAGATGTCTACTAAAAAGTGACGTTTCCCTCTAAACTTCTCACATGGCTTCATTTTAATAAATGTGAAAACAGATTTGTGCATCCAAACCATGTTTTTTCTTCTTTCCTCTTCCATTAATCATGTTTGGAGGCCTCATATTCATCTTCTGTCCCTGTTTATAAAACTGAATATAAAGTTGTTCAAACCTGCAGCAGCTACAACAGTAACCTGCTGCTGACACATTGAAGTATATCAAGTACATTTTGCTGAAAATACTAAGAGGGGCTTTTCATGCTTTTACTTGTAATACAGTATTTTCTGGTGCTTTTGCTGAAGTAAAAGATCTGAATACTTCTTCCATCGCTGTCAACTTTATAAATTTGCTTTCAGTATCAGGAGAATGTAGTCTGGGAAAACATAAAAAAGTGTTTGAGGAAGCTACACTTTATTGTGTCAGATACATATTTAATCAGAGACTTCATTACTGTGTCTAATCTCATTTTCATATAAAGGTTGTGAACATTAATTAGGCTACCAGAGATAACAATAACCCTGCTTTTCCAGCCAACTAAATCTGATTAGAGGTCAAAACTGAATGTTTGAGTTATTAATACATTTGCAAATTAATTTTTTTTTAAATTACACCTAATTAGATTTGATATGGGATTTAAAATTGTTTGGATTCCAAAACTGGATTTTTTTTCAGGGTTTATACCCCAATTAAACCCAAATCTAACACTAAATATTGCACATGTTACTAGTAAAATAAGAGTTTTAAACTAACGGTGAACAGTTTCAGTCACTGATGCTTCATTATCAGCTGCTGTAAACACAAGGTGGAAAAACTACAGAGAATTTATTCTGGCAACTGACAGTAAATTATGTTTAGCTTCACTGCTATTTATTTTCTGTTGTGGTCCTGAGGAGCTCCGGCAGAAATGAGCATTAGTCAACACTGTAACTGGACTTCATTTGTCAAAAATAACGAACGTCTTCGAATCAGAAGGAGAAAGTACATCCTAATCTGCAACATGAGGACAGAAACGGTGTTCAGGATCAGCAGACAAATGGAACACATTTGTCTAGTTTGATAAATGTGTTATATATCATCGTCATAATGTCGTATTTTTGTGTCGGCAGTAAAACAGTAAATCACAATTTCAGTTTATTCAGATGATTGAATTCAGTGGAATTGAACAGGTTTGAGCAGAAAAGTTAACAGTTAACTTAAATTTATGGATATGCTGTAAAAAATAAAAAAATTTTTAAAAAAAAGGACATAAAAGGAATTAATAGATGACAAAAACAAATAAAACAGTGGTAAAAAGGTGAATAAATGGTTGAAATAGCTACCTTAATGTGCTGCTAACAGCTGAAATTGTTCAGCTAATAGCAGAGATAAACGGTTCAAACTGTTTACTAAAAGTATAAATAAATGATTGGAAATATTTAGCTAACAGTACGGAGTAACAGTTCAATCTTTTAGCTAAAGTTTGCTAAACACATAAAACTGCTAACTAAAAGTATGAATAAGTAATCAGAAATTATTAGCTAACAGAATGGATAAACAGCTGAAATTATTTGATAATAGTACAGATAAACCTGAGGTGGTTAGCTAAACGTGTGGTTAAACAGTAAAAATGTTAAGCATACAGTATAGACAAACAAATGAAATTGTTAGCTAAACATTACGGAGGAACTGTTGAAATAGCTAGCTAAAATTTGAAATAAATTTGTAAAAATTATGAGCTAAAAATGTTGCACTAACAGTTTGGATTAACACTGGAAATGTGTTGCTAATAGTATAAAGTTAAAACAGTAAGCTTAAAGTGTGGCTAAACAGTTACACTTGGTAGCTAACAGTATGGACAAACAAATGAAATTGTTAGCTAAACATAACAGAGAAACTGTTGAAATAGCTCGCTATAATTAGTACAAATTATGAGCTAAATATGTTTAGCTAACAGTTTGGATTAACACTGGAAACTTGTTGCTAATAGTATTAAGTTAAAGTGTGGCTAAACAGATACACTTGGTAGCTGACAGTATGGACAAACAAAGAATAAAGCTAGCTAAATTCAGTAAAAAATGGAAATTAAGAGCTAAAAGTATGTCTAACAGTAGTGTTTTTGTTAGCTTAAAGTCAGTTAAACAGTTAAAACAGCAAACTAAAAGGATGGATAAATAATTGGAAGTTATTAGCTAACAGAATAGATCAACAGTTGAAATTGTTTGCTAATAGTATAGACAAAGTTGTAACGGTTTGCTAAAATTGTGGCTAACAGTTGAAATTGTTAGCTAGACAAATGATGTTGAAATAGCTAGATAAAATTAAAAAATAAACTGGTTGGTGGAAGTTATGAGCTAAAACTATGACTAGCACTTAAAATTGTTAATTAACTTTTTGGATTAACAGTAAGACTGCTGGAGTTGAAAATTAAAAGCTAATGAACACTTAAAATTAATAGCGAACAGTGTAGTAAAAACAAATAAAATTGGTAGAGTGCCTCAATTAAAAATTCACCAAAGATAAACCAAATCAAAACAATAAAACAAATAAAAAATGTAAGTGTATGTGTAGTATGTAGAGTCTTCATTGTTTTCCAGTATTGGTAACACCTAAAAAAGAACAATCTAAACACCTAAAAAAATAAAATAAATTCTAATTTAGTTTATTCTTTTTTATGATTTATGTTATAATCGTGTCATATTGCACTAAGGACTTTTTTAAAATATAGAACACACTCAACAAGGCCACTTATCCAGCACATCTTAAGAATGAAGGGTTGGAAGATAGAATTTTACATAAAACAGGATGTAAACACTGAGTCTGCTGCATGTACAAGTGAGAACTTCAAAATTTCAGGATATTTTCCTCACAGCTCAGGTGAATCATTCATTGATCTTCACAAGGAGACTATTACAACATGTATGAACAGATCGTTCTGCACAACACCTCACAGACCTTGGAACAAAAGTCTCACATTCTCACCTGCTACAGAATCAGACAGACAGACAGACGTGAAAAGACTGTGGAACACGAACCGAGTGTAAAAGCTCACGACATGACGTCAATGAAAACACTGAGTCAGTCAGGTCTACGTCAAAGAAAAAGTAATCTTCAGCAGCACCAGTGGTGACAATGACAACTGGACAGACAGGCATTCGGCTTTTCTATTACAGCAGATGTGTAAATGGATTCTGCTGTTGGTATTAAATCTGCTTCTGCACATTTTAATGTATTATTCCCTCTAAAACTGGGACACCATGAAGGATGTTCAGCTTTTGTATTTTAGTAAAGGTTTCAGCCTGGTGCAGTATTTGTCTGTTTTAAAGCACAAAAACTTCACTTTGGGGATACAGATTCTATGTTAACAGCTAAAGAGTGGATCCTGGAGGCTTTAATGGGAATTTAACCCATCGGTCTACATGTTTTCTGGAGTTTTGAAGAAGACTTGGAGTGAATACTGCAATATTTTCATAGAATTCAAAGATACTACCAAACCCGGAGAACAACTACACAATAAGGAATAAAGAAGTTTATTTAGCTGCTCTGTGTTTGTAAAAAAAAAATAAAAAATCCACTGTGTCCATGTTGCACTTTGTTTAATATACGGACCAAACTTTTTCATTTAGTTAAAGACTTAAGACTAAAGAAATTTGGATTTTTTTTTTCAGAGTTGCTCACTTCCAAGCTGCTGCTCTGCACTGCTAAAATCCAGATTTTATAGCCACAACACTGTCCAACGAAAATAAATATACTAGACAATGGTGCTGTGAATTTGGCTCAAGTCAAAGAACAATTACACAATAAGTTGAAAAGAATTTGCTTTTGCTGCTCCGTGCTGTAAAATACCAACTGTGTCCATGTTGCTCTTTCTTTAATAAACAGACCGAACGTTTTACTTTATTAAACCGTTTAATAGAACTTGGATTTACTTAAATAATGCACCTTTTATTTTATTTTTGATTTATTAAATTTGAGTTGCCAACTTAACTTTACAGTTTTGCATTTTAATATGTATAAACGTTTGTTTTAATTTGGTACTGTGCTGCATTTTATAATGACATTAAAAAAAACGAAATTCTAAAATGAAATGGCCATCTTTAGCAGAAAATTAAAAAAATTGACTAATCAGTAAAATATTTGATGAATGTATTGCTATAGTCATTAGTGGCAGCAATATTTAACACATGCAACAGTAACAGCAACAGTAATCCAGCTAGCATAATTTCATTTCTCAAAACCAGGATAAGAGTTTATCCAAGTTTCTGATGTTTACATGCACAAACACGAAAACGGGACCTTCAAAATCCTCATCATAACCATAAGACTCTTAAAAAGTAAAAGACTTACTTACAAATAAACAGCAATTGGATGCATATTTACAATTTATTTTTTTCATTTAGCAGACGCTTTTATCCAAAGCGACGTACATGGGTAGGTAGGCGGGCCAGCATTAAGGACCTTGCCAAAGGGTCCTCACTGGATACCTGCGCCCTGACCAGGATTTGAACCACCGATCTCCCATGCCAATGTCTGGGGTGTTAGTCACTGAACTATCCAGCTTTCATAGTAATACAATGTTAATGTAATATATCTGTCATTTTCTGATGAATCTGTGTTTTGTGTTTGTTGAGAGTTTAAATCAAGGATTAAAAAGGATTTTTTCATGTTCGCATTACCACTGTAACTCCACGACATACAGCTTTTTAAAATAAAATTACCAAAAACAAAGAGGTCATTTTGTTTTTTGGAGGACAATTAATAGTTTAGATTAATCAGTAAAATAGTCAATAGATTATTCAATAGAAAAATGGAGGCAGTTGAGATGAAAACATGTTTAAATGCTCATTTGTGACCAAGTCGCTTCTGATTTCGATGCTCTTTCACCTTAAAAACTAGTCAACAATGGGATAAATCTAACTTATTTTTGTATTTTAGAAAATGATCTTATAAGTTGCTATCTTCTTTTGCATGTTTCAGTGTTTTATACAATTTTATTTTATTTTACTAATTGATTTTACTTGTTTTTTGTACTCGTTGGTGGCCTAGTGGTTTGTGAAGCAAACTTGTAACTGGTGGGTCGCCAGTTCGAGTCCCCGGCCTGGCAAGAGGTTGAGGTGGGAAAGTGAGAGCGACCGCTTGTCCCAGTCACCACCACTGTGGGCCCTTGAGCAAGGCCCTTAACCCCTGACTGCTCCCTGGGCGCTGCACCACGGCAGCCCACTGCTCCTAATATGTATAGTTAAGGTTAACTTTGAATAGGATGGGTCAAATGCAGAGATGGAATTTCCCCAAGGGGATCAATAAAGGTCAGATAATTAGATTATTAGTTTTATTATATTGTCTATACATTCATATTATATTTTCATATTGTCTGTCTGCACATCATTTCTTGCTGCCTATCTGTAAACAGCTCAGGTTGTGTTTAAACGTGCTTTAGAAATAAATTTGATATGATTTAATAGTGACAATATATTACAATAAAAGGTTTTTTATCGAGGACAAACCTCCCCGATCTGCACCCAGCCATGAGATCTGACCTGAAATGGGGTCTAGCGAGAAGAAAACGTCCCTGCAGCGATCAAGAAGGAACATTTATTCAGACTTATCAGAGTAAGTAGAGGCCAGTTAGAGCACACAGATGAGCAGTCATTAGTGACAGCAGACCTGCTGAGGCCAACGTGTCCCGGCTGAGTCAGATCCCAGCAGGTCGGTCGGATCGAGAGATGAAGACACGTCACCTTCACCCTGCCTCCTCCTGTCGGCAGCGAATCACCGACACGACCATCCTCAGAAACCGAGGAGATGATGGAAGCTCTGAGCTCGACTCAGAAATGCCAGATAGTCTCACTCCTTCTCAAATCATCAGATACTTCCACAATAATCATGAGAATAAAATCACCAGTAAAGTCTTGCTCACATAAACATCTGCTTGATATATCAAATACTTTCAAAGACAAAATTTTATTAAAAATAAATAAATACAAATAAAACG